>JARYHS010006964.1:2249813-2298421 GCA_031002005.1 Vandiemenella viatica
GCTTCTGCAGTTTACTAGTTCTGTTAAACCATCCGCATATGAACATGACATATTAACACTTGACAATCACGCTAGCCATATGTCACTGGCAGCTCGCAAACACAGCAAAAGCAAACACATTCTAAGCTATCTCTCCCGCCAGACGGGTCGCACAACCTGCAGCCTTTGGACGTTTCATTTTTAGGATCACACAAAGCGATTTGTAAAAAAAGAGTGTGACATGTAGAAAAAATAACTCCCAATGAAGCGGCGTTCTTAGTTAGAAAAGCATTTTCTGGCCTTGCTATCAGTAAGGAGGAATCTGACTTTAGTGCGACTGGCATTTTTCCAATGAATCTAATAGAAAACGAAAATAAAAAGAAGCAAAAACATCAATACAGGCCTAAAAAAGGAAAAAAAAAATGAAAGAAAATACCAGCATCTTCTAAAGAAAAAGCAATAGAAAGGGGCAAACGAGAGAACGAGACTATCGAGAAAGCAAAAAGACAAGTCCTTCAGGGATTTTCGGTGTCCGATATCAATACTGATGATTTATATCAAGACGATGATGATAAAGACGCAGAAAATGCCGGAAACGGATGCCTAATATGCGGCGAATACGGACGAAACAGCAGAATGCGGTATATGTGCACTTCATGTGGACTGTCGGCTCATTCCGAGTGCACTGCCGATGGTTATGTGTGCTATATGTGTTAGATTTTGTTTGACTTTGATAATCCACAAGTTGACCATGATTGTCCACATATAAGGGCAATGGTAGCCAAACAAACGTTTATAAAAGAAACTGTTGTAATTACCAAAATACCTTGCCAACGTGATTAAAATTGATATTAATTGTTAGTTTAGTAATCAAATTTTGAAATAAACCATTTACAATCAATATTTGATTTGAATTTCGGTTTTTATTACAATAATAAGTGCTTCCCATTACCCCCCTTCCTCTATACAGTACAAGTACGGTATCCAAGTAATGTGGACCATTTTCCGTCATTTATGTTTTGTTATATCTTTAATTCAGTCAAATTTTTTGATATACTGCACGCGGACCACAGGTTGAGAACAGCTGACCTAGGCGAATGCTTGGATGGTCCATCTCATACAATACACACTACGCAAATAAAAAATACACTCGTCACTCAGAATACAAGTTAAACGTTTTGCAGACATAGCTCCGCCATCCGAACATGTTTACCACTCCATCACTGAAGCAGCTCTGGTGATTATGAAGAACTGACGAGCTTTCCACGGGTCTCAAGAGACGACATCAATCGCGACTGAAGTATTTTGGGGAGAAAATAACACCATAAATTTAACAGAATTTGTGTTGTATACACAGTATTGTTAAGCTTAGGATCTTCAGTAATCAGCATTGCTTTCCATTTCCCGGTAATGAGTAAAGTTAACAAATGTTAAAAATTATAGCTGAAGTGTATGTGAATTAGGAAATGTAAGTGACATAAGGGACACAACCAGTCAGTCTATGCATACACAACAAGAGGCGCGAAAACACCCCGTCAGTGTATCCGGAAGATGGGGTGGGCAGTTATAATTATTTGTTTTGTTTCTTTTCTATTGGCCACAGTGTGCATTGAAATTTAAAGGCGGTACAGCCTACTCTTCTTTTTGTAGTCACTCGGGTCATTTTTATAAATCAGTTTCATTGGTATTAGTGACACTACATATTTAAAATTTCTACTCGTAGATAATAGTAATCATTGGAAATATGATATGCAAATGGAGACTTTCCCGGCGTATTGATTCAATGAAAGTTTCACGGGTGTCCAGCCGGATGTTGTCATAAGATACAAATACATTTAATTTGGTTTCATTATTTTTCTTACTTTAAAATTTATTCATCTCCAAATTTGACCATTTTCTTCACTCACTGACTGTTGATCATCGAAACTCCCATAGTCGTAGAAGGCTCAAATTTAGTATACTGATAAAGATTTACCCCCAAATTGTAAAAAAAAGATATACCTACCGTATTTTCATATACCCACCGTTTATTTACCCAAATTATAAAATTGTTTTATATTCTAATATCTTTCTATGTTACAGATTTACATTATAAAAGGAGCTTATTAAGATCGACTGATGTCTTAAATTTTACATCACTCCTCCCCTCATTGGAAGTTAGTTAAATTCAGTACACAATCACCATAATTCTACAATACTTCATGTAGTCCTAAACATCAGGTAATGCAGTATACATATATGGTTTCACCACAATTCATAAAATCAAATATTGTTAATTTTTCATTTAGGAAGTGACAATATTCAAAGAAATAGATGAAAGTGAAATATAGTACCGCGATGCTAATGTATAAACATTTCACAAAGAAAATGGATACTAAGAATTTATTAGATTCAGATTAAAATACAATAATACAGTAGAAACTTAAGGTACATAACAAATGTCTAATGAATAAAGTATTTTACAGCAGCAGGTATATTTAAAAAATATCTAATCCATGTAAGAGTAATAAACATTTTGTTGCAAAAGGAAAATAGCATTTTAATATGAACTTTATTAGCAATATGTAGAAGCAAGCTGTTACAATTTAAAAGAAATTAGTTTAATCACTGGTTATATAGCAATACCTGAAAACAAGTTTACAATATTTTTTTATAAAACAACTAATAATGTTTCATCTGTTTGGTATTTAAGAGAAGTTTTGAAGCAAGAATTAATTCGTAGATACTATGTAACTACTTGAGCAGTATCTTCAGCTCTCCTCCTTTACTGCACAGGTCGTGCGGCGTCTTTCCCCGTTTGTCCCTCGCCGCCTTGTCCGCACCGGCCGCCAGAAGCTCTCTCGCCGCCTCCACGCTGTCTCCATAGAGGATCACGTGGTGCAGTGGCGTCTTACCAGACCCATCCCTCGCGTCGACGTCTGCGCCGTCCAGTAACAGCCGCACGACACAGGCGCGGCCTCCCTGCGCTGCGCGGTGCAGCGGAGTATACCTGTATCCGTCCACACAATTCCTGTCCGCCCCAGCCACCAACAGGGCTCTCACCGCCTCCTCGTCACAGCGCCATGCCGCCCAGAGCAGTGGCGTCATCTTGTATATATCTACGATATTGACGTCCGCCCCCGCCACCGCCAGCGTGGTGACTGCTCTGCTTCTGCCTTGCTTCGCCGCCCACACTAGTACAGTCTGCCCTCGATGGTCTCTGCGACCCCTGGCGCCTGCCGCCAGCAGCGCCCTGACTGTGCGCACGCTGCCCATGTCCGCCGCCAGCAGCAGCGGCCTCTTGTCCCAGTCCTGTTCCCCCGCAGTGGTGTCCGCCCCCGCCGAGCACAGTAGCTGCGCTGTGGCCGCGTGTCCCGCCGCCGCCAGCTGTAGCGGCGTCCTGCCCTCTGTGTCCCTGCACTCCACCTGAGCCCTGGCCCTCAGCAACACTCCCGCCACGACGGGCCCGCCGCCGCCTCCTCACGCCACCGCCTCGTGCAGCGCAGTCCACCCGTCACTCTCTCTCGCCGCCTGCAGGTCCGCCCCCGCTTCCAGCAGCATCCGCACGGCGGCTGGCTGACCGTGTCTCGAGGCCACGTGCAGGGGCGTCGAAAATGCGTCGTCGACTGCCTCCGTCGCCAGTCCCGGTCGGTGCTGCAGCGCCATCCGTAGCAGGTGCAGGTTTCCCTGCTGCAGCTGCGGTTGCAATACTGACTGAGCGAGGTCTGGATAATCCAGCCGGCACTTTGTCATCTCCAGCTGGTTGGAAGTGACGCCGCCGTCCTCCAGGAGATGCTCGAGTGTAGAGTAGTCTCCCTTCACTTGTGCTGACCTCCAGAGAGGCCAGCACAGCACTTCCTCCTTAGTGAAGGCACTCAGCATCAGCTTAGTCGTCACGTCCATTGTGGTTCTGTATGAACAAAATACATTTTTGTTACAGTATAAATTTTAGGACACACACACAATATCGGTCTACTTTAAGTATATGATACAAGCTATTTGCTTCATCGTATTATATTTCATATTTTCGGCCTCATTCACTATCTTAAAACTTTTCGTAACAGTTAAAAAGTGACAAAATCAGATACTAACTTTTAACATTGTTATAAAAATAACAGATACACTCACTGTTCCCAGCTATTCGAGCCGTAATGTCATCTAGTGGCAGCGCTACTATGGCTTTACGCGTTTTCAACGACGAGGTAATTAGAGGCGGGAAAGCACTGGGGTGAGGAATGGGAAGGAATTTGGACATGGTCTTTTGAACGATCTACTCAGGAAATCACATGTAGTGAAATCAGGATGGCCGGATGGGTACTGGAACCAGTGCTCTGCTGAACGCGACGCCACAGCGTTACCGCTCAACCACAACGATCTATACACCTGCTTTTGCTATCGTATTAATCATGTGTTGTGGCCACATATTACTTAGGGAAATACTACGAGCAAGTGGACGGTGTTGCCATGGGAACGGCACTTTTACCTGTAGTCGCCAAGCTATACATGGAGCATTTCGAGGAAAAAGCTCTGGAAAGCGCGGTTCTCAAACCGACATGCTTTTTCCGCTACGTCGATGACACGTTTGTCGTGTGGCCCCATGGCATCTAGGCTTTAAATAAGTTCTTAGAACATCTCAATGGAATTCATCCCAGCATAAAGTTCACCATGGAACTGGAAAAGGACGGCTGCCTAAAATTCCTCGACATTCTGATTGAAAGAAAGCCGGACGCAATGCTAAGACATAGTGTATACAGAAAAGCAACCCACACGGACTAATATTTGGGAGCCACAAGTTTTCACCATCCTGTGCAACGTCAAACTGTTCTCAATACGCTTGTACACAGGGCTAGGGCGATTTCTGACAAAGAAAGCCTACCCCAGGAACTGGAACATCAAAGAACTGTCTTCCGGCGGAATGGGTACACCGAAAGGCAGATAAGAAGAGCAATTGATCGCAACCCAGAAAAAATCCAGTCCAACAGGAAGAAACGCCTGAGATCACCGCTTTTCTGCCTTTCGCCGGAAACACCTCGGGGAAAACTGGCAGAATTCTCGCACGGCATGGAATCAAATGTTTTTACCGACCACCTGCTAAAATTCGGGACTACCTCCGGTCAGTTAAGGACGATCTTGGCCTCAGAGTTCCTGGAATTTATAGCATCCTGTGCGAGTGTGGAAAGTGCTACATCGGTCAAACCATCCGCACCGTACAAAACCGGTGTGAAGAACACAAACGCTATCTTCGCCTGGGACAGTATAGCAAATCAGCGATCGCCGAGCATGTGTTCAACCATGGCCACAGGGTTGACTTCAACAACGGACAACGTTACGATATTGGCTAGGACCTCATGCTTTTGGGATCTTACAGTCAAAAAAGCGATTGAAATTCGATTGGCTGATACCTAAAACAGAGATAGTGGGCTATGTCTTAGCAAGGCATGGAAACCAGCCTTGGCAACTCTACGCATAGAGCGTGGCACCCATGTTCATCAACCGCCACAAACGGCCGAATATTAACTTCATCGGCCCGCAACGAACAACTGTAGCCCCGCCCACTCAGTGTCAGCCGCCGGGCGAGGGCGTGGGAGAGAGCCGTTGGCCTATATAATGAGGTGCGGCATCTGGGCTGTCTCAGTATCCGACGGTCAGCCGACCTGTGCAGATGTCTCAACACCTGATGAAGACGACGGAGCTAGTCGTCAAAATATCGTGTTTTCAAAACACTATAAGGAGGTACACCCGTGAAGACTTCATTTCAAGCATACGCCGGGAAAGTCTCCGTTCTTACAATTTATTACCAGTTTCATGATACCACTACAAAATGCTACATAAGATTATTTGTTGATTTTTTTTACATTCACTCATTTTCTATTATTATTATTATTGTAAACATCTTAAATTCCATGAACATTGCTATAATTTTTCTGTGAACTTTAGACGCCTGCTAATCATTGCAAATTATCAAAGAATATTCGGATAAGCTGTTTCTGTAATATAGATGCGAAGTTGCCATTCTATGGTTTTTCGCCAAAACCTGAAGCAATTTGTAATATAAATATAACATACAAACTTTTTCCGGGGGAGAGGACAGTACAATATTGTTGGAGTATCACCACTTGATCCACTCGCAGTTCTGTAGAGCATATGGTAACGGAACAGTCTAGAGCACAGCTGAAACATGAGGCTGCGGCCACAGGTCTAATGGAGGGTCCACTAATTACGTGAGTTTGAAATAGGGTGAGGGATAGAGAGAGAGAGAGATCCAGCAAAATCTCACCACGTCTCATTTAAATCACATGCCAACTTTTGAATTCGGAGAACACACATTATTACAACAGACACGATTTTGTATTACAAAACCAATGCCAGGCACAGAAAATATTAAATACTGTATATGTCGCAGGTGAGAAATCTCTTAGTTCTTGCCCTAGTTAGTGTGAAGTATGTCAACCATAACTTACGTGTAGCAAACTTAGAAACTAAAAATGATAAAGTCATAATAATTCCATTTTTAGGTTTTGGCTATGGGATTTTAAAATAGAAACAAATAACTCTAAGGTCTGCATAATTATGGATTGCACTAAATATTCAGTAAAATTTTTTGTTGCAAAATGGCTACATCCCTGCTGGTTTGTGAGGGAGTGAGTGCAGTCACGTCTGATGACTGATGGCGCTCACCTTTCGTCTCTCTGTAGTCAGGAGGTCAGCTTCCTCACTCAGAAACAACACACCATATAGGCTCGTTCGCACTGCGATAGTTAATTTAGTCGAGTGGCAGGTAGTTTAGTAGCTAAATTACTCGCTACTGACCAAAAATCGTTCGCAATACGGTCGAGTAAAGCACACAAGTTTCGTGGTATTTTGCCAGATGAATACGCTTCAACGCAATGAAATGAATGAGCTAATACAGCTTATGCTAATCGTTATTTTAGAAGAGATGGATGAAGAAGTTTATGCGATACAGGGGGGAAAAAATAAATGGGTACGAAAATGGGTTAATAGAAGGGATGAACTATGAGCTACAAATTGTCTTCTGAAGGAATCTACATTAGAAGGTCCCTAAGAATAGTTTGAGAATGACAAAAATTCGCGTTAATGAAAATGCAGTCTCAAATTCAGCGTGAAGATACCTATTTAAGAATTCCGGCAATTACAAAATCACAGGCAGTTCTCTACTTTATTGCCACTGGATGAA
Source organism: Vandiemenella viatica (assembly GCA_031002005.1). NCBI lineage: Eukaryota > Metazoa > Arthropoda > Insecta > Orthoptera > Morabidae > Vandiemenella > Vandiemenella viatica. Next base: position 2,256,967 of record JARYHS010006964.1, read on the forward strand.
GTTTAAGGGCACTCACGCTTCGTATTTATACACGGAAAATCAGCTATTTCTCAATTCATGACAGTGTGAAGGAATCTATGACACATTAAAGGAATTGAAGTAATGTTTCGCAGAGATGCACCCAGTAAACTGAGACCTTAGCCGTCGACAAGGTGTAAAGCAGTTTAAAAAAAATTTAAAAAATTCATCAGTAAATAGTGACAAGACTTGACCCTTTTTTAAAATGACTTGTTTTTTAACATTGTTTTTATATAATAGGATAGATATTTCGATAATTTTTCCTCGATATATCGAAGCCGATATTAATTCTTTTAAAAATATCGATATATCGAAAATCCGTTATTTTTTAAAATAACAACAGCCCTACTACAAACTGGTGGGTCGACCGTGGGCGGTTTCTTCGCTTCTCGCCTGGGGGCCCCTACTGCCGGTGATCGGGGCTCCCTCACCTGGCGGGGCCCGGGTATATTTGACCCGCTTACCCCCCCCCCCCCGCTTTAACGCCGGCCCTGTAGATATCGTCATAATGATCTTTATGTTGGATGTGGACGACACACCCAGCAGCGTAGCTGGGTCAACAAGGGCCACGATGCAAAATATTATTTTGGGCCCTCAGGCTAGATGGGCGACTTTTTTTTTTTTTTTTTATATATAGCTCTGCCATGTCTAATGAAGGGCTGGCTGGCTCCCTGTGTCATAGCTAAAAATAAGTCGCCCATTTGCCCTTAAGACCCGTGGGCCTTCTGACGCGCGCTAGGGAGCCGCCTAGCCCTGGACACACCGAGAGGAAAACAAATAAAAATAAAAACAAGATTTTTCGAAGCAACCATAGCACCAATTTTTCAGAAAGTAATGCCATGAACGATCCAAAGATATGAACTCAATTTACCGATACCCCACTGGAAATAAATAACATGAATTGTTGCTTGATTGGAATTGTGAACATAATCATAGACAGGGCCGGCAGATAATGTGGGTATGGTGGGTAGCAGTACCCACCCGGGAAATTCCGGGTGGGTATTTCACCCACCCGGAATTTGAGAGTTCATAGGCGAAAGAATTGAGAGAAAGAAAGAAATAGCGAGCAGAGCAGGTAATCATGTTAGTTTCATTCATCAAAATGCGTATATAATAGCCTGTGTGCCCACAGCACCATTAGCGACGCGCTAAATCCCTTTGATGTTTCAATAGAGACCGCCACCCCAGATGTCGCCTACTGAGCAAACAATCTTGTGAGTGAACGCAAGAAAATAGTGTGCGTCCAAAGCAGTCGTGTAAATTCGTAGTGAAGCTGAACAGGAGAAACGAATTGAGTGCTAGATAATGCTAGAAGACAGCAGAAAGTGGAGGATAAATTTCTATCGCCCTTCGACGAATGATCCACTGGAACCTTAAAAGATGGCCATTAGTTCAGTCAGCTGACAGTCAAAATCGTTAAAGTAAGTAAAAGTAAAATTCTTATTCTTGTTCTTCACTCTATACATAAATACGTGCGCATGTAATGAATATTCACGTGTATGTACTAGAGATGTAACGGAAGAGACATTATGGAAGCGGAAACAGAAGCCTAAGTTTTATGAAAATATGATTTAGTGTCTAGTTACTTCTATTTAATAAAAATGACAAGTGGAATAATGTTTATTTTAATAATCAAATCAAACAGTAACTGATTTTGAAGTAGTAGTTTTCTAATTACTATAATTAATATTCGAAAGCTTAAAGTGGCAAGTTATTTTTTAAAAACAAACGCTTAGCTGCCTTTTCTCATTTTTAATTTTTTCCTTCCCCCCCATACACACAAATTAAACCTTTCGCTGAACAATTTTTCGCTAGACACTGCTAGGCGGGGCTGATCAAAACCTGGGGACTAATGGAAACAATCATAGAATATTTGTGATCGTTCATTTGCCATCACTTAAGAGGATCTACTTTTAATGGCAGTCCTTTTTGCTTTTACTACTTGACTAGAGTGACATTGGTAATTTTTTTCATGTAACTTAAGATCTACATTTAATTTTTCAGACGTTTTAAATTCTTCTGGATCGATAGATTTCAAATTGCTTTTTAAAGCAATGGTGGTACGTTCTTTCAGAGAACATTATTTTTTACCTAGTGTACACTTTGCCACAGATTCAGTTTTTGTACACAAATATCTAAATAGGACTTAGTTTTGGTTTCATTTTGAGACACACTACTATCATATAATAAAACATATACCTAAGAGGGCCCACAGACGACCAACTTGATTGCCAACTTTGTAGTGAACTTAATTGGCAACCAAGTTGTACATATAAACATTACGTCCGCGGTCCGAGTACGTGTCATCAGGTTTATTTGCTGGATGTTTTCTCTTGCCACTCTCTATTATTTGTATGGCGGATTTAAACATTTTGGCTATAGTAGAGCGTAGTTTGTGAAAAATGAGTGACTGAGCATTGCAGTTTTTGGTTTTAAGAGAATTGTGTGAAGATGAGGTGATCCTGCTGCTCTCAGAGGAATGGTATCAAAACTGCACAGATTCCTCCGCTAAATTTTTTTCCCCTAGAAACTACTTCGAGTAGTTCTCCAGTACCATTTATTTTTAAAAACTGGGCGAAAGACAATCCATGGCCTCAACTTAATAAGCCTTATTTGTTTTGGTCACTAACATTTTCGCCAAGCACAAGTGAGAACTCTCAAAATTCAGGGGTCAGCGCTACGATGGGGCTTCTAACGTTTCTGGAAAAATAACGGGATTACAGTCACGAATACGCAAAGAAGAGCCTCGAGCATTATTTGTGCACTGTAATGCTCATAACCTCAATCTTGTACTAACAAGATGGAATTGAGAGAATTATAATAGCGAGAAAATTTATTGAAACAGTAAAAGATTTGATAAACGTCGTGCGAGACTCGCCGAAACGGCTTGGACAGTTTAAGAAACTACAAATTGGAATACAAAAAGAAAGTAATGATGATTTGACTTCTCTTGCAGCCTATTGTCCGACAAGGTATTTATAAAAAATTATAAGTTTAAATCAATTATTTTGGTTTTGTATGTATAAACATATTTATTCTTCAATTTTTGTACGAACATTCTGTAACCAGAGAAGTAGACAACGCTGTCGCTGCTAAGGCTTCTGGATTTTACTCCGACATGGAATCATTTGCGTGTGTTTTATATTTAACAATGATGATAGAAATTGTTGATCGCGTCGAAATTTTGAATGCAGATCTACAGAAATCTAATCTATCTGTTATTGAATCGTATGCGAAGATAGAAGCAATCACTGATGTTTTGTACTGTGCTCGAAGAGTCAAAATTCGAAGAAATTTTGCGGGAAGGTGTGCAGTCAGGTACTAACTTTGAAACCAGCGAACCTCAAATCCCACATCAACGCAAAATTTCGATCAAGGTAAGAGTGAAAATCTCCGATTCGAAACACCTCAAGATATTCTCCGCAAATATTATTTTTATGATCAGTTAAAGAGTCGATTCGACAACGTTTCCACCCACTTCTTCAAATCGTTAGAACGATTCACTTTGGGACAACCCACAAATGTAGCAAAAATTATAAATTTCTACAATCATGATTTTGACCAAGAAAGATTGCTCATTGATAGAGACATGTTTTTACAACTTTTGAAAAGGCAAGATGAGGAGGCAAAAAATTTAAGAGTGGTTGTAGATTTTTTACAGAAGTACAAATGGATTAGAGGACTCATACCAGACTCTGTACGCTTCGTCCGACTACTCATCACAATTCCTGGGCTCGCCCTGTTCAAATGAACGAAGTTTTTCGGCCTTACGCCGACTCAAGAGTTACATAAGATCGACAATGTTGCAAGATCTATTAAATAACATTGCTATTTTACATATATGTAGCAACCTTACTGAAGAACTTGATTTGGAAAAATTATTGAATCGTTTCATTTCCAAAGAAGCAAAGCGCATTACATTTTGTTTTTACTTAGGGCCTTACACCTCGTCGACGGCTAAGGTCATTAGAGGCGGGATGGGGCTGGGGACAAGGAACGGGAAGGAATACGGCCATGGCCTTTTTTTTAAGGAAGCATCCCGGCATTCGCCTGGAGTGATTTGGGGAAACCCATGAAAAATTAAATCTGGATGCCCGGACGGGGATTCGAACCCGCGTCCTCTCGAATGCGAGAAGCGCATTACAATTTTTGCATTGCGCAATTGATAGACTACTGATTTAATAGTAAATTTTAAAAAATAACAATGTTTCGTACATAGCTAAAATATAATTAATAAATATATTAATGAATAAATTATATGCATGAATTTTTAAATTAATTTTCTAGTTTTTCTCCTATAAATTTCCCTTAAGAATTTGATTCCATAGTTATCACTATTATTATTTTAAGTAAGATTTTTCAGAGAACTACACCCCCCCCCCTCTTTTCGTGCCTGATTACCCACCCGGGCCTAACACGAAACGCCGGCCCTGATCATAGAGAACCTTTACCAAGGTAGTGGCTAGTAAAATTATTTTAAAATGATGTAACGGTACAGAAATAAAAATACAGAAGAAGCAGCATATCACAAAACTATAAATGATCGCTCAACAAAAGCGTTATACAATCCAGATGAGAATTGTATTGTCTTAAATTAATTTAGGAAAACTAATAACAAATACAATAACGACTCGCTCAGATAAATGAAACAGTGAAGTAGCTATTAGTGTCGGCAACAGGGAGGAAATGGCCACAGGTAACAGGCGTGGGTGTCAAGAGCTGACTAGTGTTGCCAACCGTTAAACTAGCTGCCCACCAGATTCAACTCCAAAAACCACCAGAAAACAACTAACAAAAAGCGGCACTACTCTCATTACCACTAAATATTCCACCAAACAAATATTTGGCTATTACGAAAGAAAATAATGGGTATAGGGTATATTATTAAATAATACACATTAAATTTCTTTATAAATGATCCGTACAGCAACAAGCAAATATTAATTATATGTATCATCAACAAATTATTTAATCAATATGCTATTCTATACTAACTTATCTTCTTCAGATAAATAATTTTTGTCGGTGCCTTCATCAGTAGATTGATACGATTCTTCGGTACCAATTTGCTTTATTTCAAAGTTATCGATCGGGTAAGGTAAAGTTGAAAATATTTAACTATTCAAACGTTTCTATTAATAATTTTCATTAATTAATTTTATTCGTTCAAAATATTAAATATTTTCTGCACAAAGACCATGTTTAGTAGAACTCGAATGGTTTAAATATTTGTAAAGTTGAATATCACAAAGTCAGTGTTCAAATTTGACTAAAAACAATAAATCAGTGGTCATGACATTACAGAATAGCTACCATTTTCGATTATAAGTGAACATTATTAATTAAAATAAACAGAGAAACCGATTAAATATTCTTAGAAACCTTAATCAATAATAATCAATTCCATTAGCTGTTAGTAAACACTTTAACGTGAAATGGGGAAAAATCTCAGTTAACTTCAATGTTTCCTACGCAGTAAAAGTAAATACTACTGAAATAAGGTCGAAATGTATTTCGAAAAGTGTAAGTGGCTTAGTATTTGAGTTATCATCTTTTCACTAATTGAAACGCATTCTCCTGAACCACTAGAAAAAAACCACTAGAAAAAACCACTGGCCACTAAAAGCAATATTTCTCCACTAAGAGGGGGGTCGAAACAATCAGTTTTAGTGGAAAATCCACTAAGTTGGCAACACTAGAGCTGACGTCACAGTGCAGCTACCATGGAGGAAGGAATAATATGGAGACGACGCAAGAGACCTTTACCACGCATGGGAGTGAAGCAGGCCGGCGGAGGAGAGGGGGGGCATGGCCGGAGTGGTGGGGGCTTGACCGCTTCCCAACAAACACGGGGAATATGTACAAACACCTCAAGGGGACTCTAGGATAATCGTGACGCCGCAATCTGGTGATGGATTATTACGTAACTCGATGAGACAAATAAAAAATGAAGAATAAAATTTTTTGATATCCTGCTTAGTTTTCGAGATATTCTGTCTCAAATGTGAAATGGTTTTGGTTGAAATTCAGAATAAAAAATTATTCAAAGTCAAATTTGATGATGGAATTCTTATTTAAAAAGACGAGACAAATAAAAAATAAAGAGTAAAATTTTTCGATATTTCACCTAGTTCTCGAGATATACTGTCTCAAAAGTGAGGTGTCTTGAGTTGAAATGCAGATGAAAAATTTCGCAAAAGTCAAATTTAATGATGGATTCTTATGTAACACGACGAAAAAACTCGATAATAAGGAATAAATGTTTTCGATATCTTGCTTAGTTTGGGGGATATACAACATCCAAATTGAGGGGTTTAGGTTTGGATGCAGGCTGGACCAAAAATTAATTCTGTCAAAGCCACAATGATTACATGGTTGACATGCAGAATGGATATTTCAGTTTTATTACTACCACTTGTGGTTAGTCTGAAATGTGTCTTAGACCAGAAAAAAAAGTAAGAGGACCCACTCTAGGGATGAGCAACCCAGATATTTTGTAGGCTGGTACCAGAAATAAAATGTTTATTCAGTCACCTTAATGAACATTCTCTTGATCAAGATGTGTTGTCTAATTTCACAGCCCTACTTATTAGGACAATTGTAAAAAAAAAATTTATCTCAGTTAGATTTAGATACGGGGGGGGAGAATGTTGTACAAAAAAAAAAAGAGACTAAATTAGAAACACATTCCCCAAATTGATTTTGTTCAAAGGCCAATAACTTCTTTATTTATGAAGCCCATTTTTATTTCTGCATGAACCTGTTTCGACATAAATAGATGAGAAAGATTTCAAAATCGGTAAAAATAGGTATAGACGTATTTACAAACAGAAACAAGTCTTATATGAAGCTTTAAAAATAACCTAAGTCAATGGCCTGAAATAGCTATTTAAAAAATTAATAAAACTCACAGCTTCTCACATAACAGTTAATTTCATCATCCATTATCAGTATAATCAGCAACGTGACGAAAGAAATCGTAATAGTAAATTCACTGAACCGCGAAGTAAAACACGCCCCTTTAAATCTCATTTTAAACACTCGTTAAAAAATAATGCTAGTCTATTATGTGTAAAATAGCAAGTTTGCTGATTTTCTACATTACACCAAGAAAAATTTGAGAACAAAGTCATCCCATTGAGAGCTATGACTAAATATTTATAGACGTGCTGCAAAGTTTGCGGTGTCTACCACTCACTTCAACAACGATAATTACAATTCAACTTACTTATGAAATGATATTCCAGGTTCTTTCCAGTCTGGCCTATTTGTGCAACCGTACGCAACACAAGCTGGCATTTTTAAACACTTATACACAATACTAAATGAAATAATCACTGCATCTACCACAATGTGAACACCTTAACTGTTGGGAAGCGCCATATGGTCGCTGCCGGTGCTGCCACCATGCGGGAGAGTTTAGTGCTTGCTTCACCGATTTAACGTCACTTCTGCTCCATATAATTCCTTCCTCCATGGCAGCTACATGTTACATTATTGAGAATATCAAGTCTACCAACAATGACGCAATAACAGCCTCGAAAAAAGCGAAAAAGTCTAACAATACACGATAATTGTCATAAATATTCGTGTCTTTGCGTTTACCCGTTTGTAGTGGCTTTTGGGAGCGATCTGGGTTTTCAGTGGTTATGGGGTATGCGAGATAGAAGAATACTCTATAAACTATATAAGAATCAAGTGGCTATAATAAAACTTGAGAATCACGAAAGACATGCATCAGTTAAAAAAAGGTGTGAGACAAGGCTGTAGTCTGTCCGTTTTAATATTCAACTTGTATGTAGAAGAAGAAATGAAGAAAGTCAAAGAAAAATTTCCATATGGCATAAGTTTTCAGGGAGAAAAAATCAGTATGCTACGATTTGCTGATAACATTGTCTTGTTAGCAGAGAGGGCTGAGGATATTGAGAAGTTACTGAATGGCATGAACAAAATACTGAAGGAAGATTTTGGACTGAATATAAATCAAAGCAAGACAAAAGTAATGAAATGTAGCAGAAATGATACCAATTCTGGTAGATTAAATATAAAAATAGGATCGGATGCAGTAGCAGAAGTAAGTGAATTCTGTTATTTGGGAAGTAAAATTACAACGGATGGCCGAAGCAGGAATGCTGTTAAAAGCAGAATAGCACTAGCAAAAAGTGCCTTCATGAAAAAGATAAATCTTTAAGTTTCAAATATTGATCTAGGAATTAGAAAGAACTATTTAAAACTCTTTGTGTGGAGCACAGCACTTTATTGTAGCGAAACATGGACGTTAGGAATACCGGAAAGAAAGAAAATTGAAGCATTTGAAATTTGGTGCAACAGAAGAATGCTGAAAATTAAGTGGACAGACAAAGTAAGAAATGAACGAGTTTTGGAAATAATGGGTGAGAAAAGAAGTTTGTGGAAGAAGCTTACAGAAAGAAGAGACAGGTTAGTAGGTCATATTTTGAGACATGCGTGATTGGTTAATTTGTTAGTGGAGGGAACAGTGGAAGGTAAGAACTGTAGAGGAAGACAGAGATTAGAATATATGAAGCAGATAATTGAGGACGTGGGCTGTAAGGGGTATGTAGAAATGAAGAGTCTAGCTCAGAATAGGAAGGGATGGAGGATTTCATCAAACCAGTCGAAAGACTGACGACAGAAAAAGAAGGGGTATGACTAGAGTTTGACATTTCCCCACTTTGAATCCTTATCTCGGCGTGTATTTTCAAAGACTCTTAACCCGACCTTCACCTCTGGCACCTCTGCGTGGTTCGGATTCCACTTTAAACAGTGAGTCCCCTATACCCAGTAGGACTAACAGGTTCGGTTAAGGTGGTTATAATAGGGGCAGTGAAATGAGCAACTGATAGAAACCCTATCAACAGGCCATTACAACCAAAACGTTTCTTTCTAACCTAGTCGCTTTGGGATGGATCACTATTAATTTATTTCAGCTTAAAACTTTTTTGACTTTTCAAATGTTCGATTTTTATTAATATTAGACAGAGACAAATGCTTCATGCTGTTAATTGATTTTTTTTATTTTTTATTTACTTTTTTTTTTTTTTTTTTTGCGTCGTCAGTCGAAACTGGTTTGATACATCTGCTATAAACATGCATTCATTATCTTAGATTACGAAACATATATTTGGACGTTTAACATCGTACCAGATGATTTCATTTTAGCTCTTAAAGGAAACTTCGTCGTTGCTCGGCCGACACGCTGGCGGTGGTGTAGGGAGAACTCTGCTACGCGCTGCCAGCTCATAAGGAAGCGTCCATAAACTACGTGGCTCTATCTAGAAGGGGGAGGGGTTGGCTGTAAAGAAAGCTAATCTCAGTATGGGGGGGAGGGTGGTTCCGCGCCAGGCCACGTAGCTCTGCATTCATATTATTTGTCACAGTTAAAATGAGTTACAAAACTCACAACAGCATGTGAATATGTATTTCCGTCAAAGCCACGTGGGGAGGAGGGGGGGGTTCACAGGAGGCCAAGATGGAGCTACGTGGTTTATGGACGCTCCCTAAGCGGTTACAACAAACATTTAACACCATAACCAGTGTGCGACTGGTCAGGAGGATATGGCGGCAATGACACAATAACGAACTTAAGCTGTAAAACTCATTGTACAGTACCTGATACTTCGTTAGCGGAATTTACGAACAAAACAAGTGTAAAGTAAATAGAAATAATGTTGACATATCTGTAAAATGGTGCACAGTTCTCAAAAAAAGAGGGGGGAAAGAGAGAGAAAGAAGGAGAGAAAGAAAGAGAGAGAGAGAGACAGATAAAAAATATTTTTTAAAAAATTGTTCGGATAATTGGAGTTTCGGATTACTGACCTTAGAATAATCGACCCAGTACTGCATATCATGTCGTGATAATACATACACTTGGTGGCAAGCAAGAACAGATAAATTTCCGTGTCAGGCAACGCTTGCAGCGAAATACTTATCCACGTCAGGGAGTGTTTATTCGGAGTGAATAGATATTAACACTTTTGTTTTGACATTGTGGAAATTGAGTGTGCACAATTATTGTTGTAATTATAAGTAAAATACATTATCATATAATGAAACAATCATTTTATATCACTGAGCGTGGTGGATAAGCGGTAACGCTTTGCCCTTGGATTCGGAAGGACGCGTGTTCGACCGTCTGGCCATCCAAATTTGAGTTTTCCATGGTTTCCCCAAATCACTCCAGGCGAATGCCAGGATGCTTCCTTCAAAAGGCCATGGCCGAATTCCTTCCCTCAAAGCTCCCAGTACTTTTCGGACTCTAACCACCTCAATGTCAACGACGCATAAAACCACAAGAAAAAAACAGAAAACAAAAAAGTTTAATTTCAGAATGAAGAAAAAAATTCTAAGTTGGCCTATTTCGTATTCTGGCGAATAGTACCTAGATATTCGTCATTCGGTAGAATAGTACCTAGATTTTCTGAAGAATAAAATGTTGCAGAATAAGACAATACTTGCCGAATATTTAATACAAACCTAGTAAACACTTTCATCATATGAAAACCCCGAATTTTTTAACAAATGATTTTTTTCCCTTGTAACTGATGCGTTGACCCAGTCGACGTCATAGAGGTGCATAAGGATTAGAGACTGGATGGCCATTTGAATAAACCCGCAGTGAATTCGGAAACCATATAACCGATAACCAGATAACCGAAATATGGATGACGTTAAATTAAAAAAAAAAAAGGTTTTATTCAGAGGCGACTATTCCATCTTGCGTTCTCTTAATATTCTGTGTGATTGTGGACCTATGCTGTTAACACATGATGCCCTAACTCGAGAAACAACTGAAAAGTTTAAGGAACGCAGTCCTGTTAGCATGTAAGATACAATAAGGGAAAATAATGATGCAGTTTAGAAAATTACATAGATGAAAAATCACACATTAGAATCAATCAGTTATAACTGATCAATAATTAGTGACGCATCAAGAAAGCAGTAACAGGATAAAAATATACATTAACATACAACCTGAATATAGGTTGTAGGAGGCACAGCAACCCAGAGCCTCCACTAATCATCAGGCTATAAATAAATAGGAATCAACAGATATGTATTCATTTCGTGGTTAAGCTCTATCCAATGGTTATATTAGACACAATTTTACAATTTGAGAAAGAAGGAAATTGACTAAATAACATTCGACATTAGAAATAATAAAAAGAAAAGGTTGTTCCCGTAGCGGGTAGAGACCAATATCAAAAATCACGAATTCTTCTCAAACGATAAGAAAGGAAATCGTCGTTAGTTGAAATGGAATCACACAAGGACGAGACCTGGAGTCTCCATTGTTGTTGTTGTTGTTGTGGTTTCAGGACGCGTCGACAGCGAGGTCATTAGCGCCCTACTGTACTCTGGGGTTGAACTACGAGAAACAGCTGAGTGTGCTCAGTACTGACTATAGTGATAGAAAAAAGTGAATTTTAATAACTGTAATAAATAAAATTTCGAAGTGATTGTATTTTTACAATAAAATGCCAACTAGAGTCGAAGGAACCGGCCATATATAAATTACGTCACACTGAGATCAAAATACAAACAGCAGACGACACAACGGAAAATTCAAATACTGTTTCGGAAACTACAGAACAGTGTAAATACCAGCAGGACGGAGGCCGTTCTTCAAAGTAAGAGAAAAAATGGCGCACCACACGAAAAATTGGGGAATTTAGGTTAACACAACCCTGGAACAATTCACACAGTAATTAGTAGCGATCAACTTAACGGCAAATTTCTAGTCTAACTTCATCTACGAGATTGCGTCTATAACCGAAACTGTGTAGGATAACTCCACCGAAACCTGATATTTATCAGCTGAGTAAAAAATCTGTCACTCACTGTATAACACTACAGACGGTTTGTATTTTCTCATTGAAAATTCGAGGCCGGAGCGTAGCGACTCTCCCACCACGCTCACTATACTGCATTCATACTAACCACTCAGACAAAACATTCTGGGGGGCGTCCATTAGATACGTGAGGTGTTTGTCTGGGATTCCGGACCCCCTAAGATGACGTGAGATTTTGACTGGGCCCCCCTTCCCCCTTCCGCACTGCTAATCGACATCGCCGTTTTTTGAGACCCCCTTTTTTTTTAGCTCTCCTGCTTCCGAGGGCAATTATACCCCTCACCCCCCCCCCCCCGTTTCTAGACCTTATACCCCCATAAAGTCGATATCCGCGTAGATTGTGGACCTTTTTTTTAAGCTCTACTGTCCTTCAAGAATTTCAAAAGCTCTCGTGAGATTTCAGGCGACCCCCCCTCATTGGTGAGATTTCGCCTGACCCCCTTTTATTTTACCTCACGTAATGAATGGACGCTCCCTTTGCTACAGTGCTGGCGGTGCCGGCACGAGTCTGCACGGACACGCTCCGTTCACGCGCGGTAGATGTGAATACTGCTGTATGTATGGTGTCTGTAGATGCGACCCGGGTTTAAACGGATGTATTGCGATACCCTGTCCTGCAGGACTGTTATTAACAAACTAGCTACATCGATCCATGAGACAGGGAAAAAATGTGGATCACTCATCTACAATACTCCCGCAGTGCACTGCTAGAGGTGTGACCACAGACATGGCGTGTGTCTGCAGTGCAGCTTAATTCCTGGTGGCAGCTCGCGACTGCCTTCAAACTGGCCGCCCAGACGCTACTTCAAATATCTTTCCAGTCTGTCACAGGGTCGCCAACAGCCGAGTGCAGAATAAGCTAACATTACCGATAAGGGAGCGTACATATACTACGTAGCCCCATTTCGGCCTCCTGTGAAATCCCCTTCCCCCTCACGTAGCCCGACGTATGGTGTCGCGAAAACTGCGCCCAGTGAAAATTGCGGCCTGTGAAATCTGCGACCAAAACTCTCAACAATGCTGTAGAAGTATGAAATCAGTGTTTATTATTGAATAGGATCAAACTGGCTGTATTATTAACAGCCGCCCCGCCGGTGCTCTGAGCAGAGCAGATTGCTACGTGTGTAGCCTATGTTTCTAAATAGCTGTTAACACTACAAGTGTTTTATAGTTTATAATTGTTATTAAAACACATATGGCATCACAAAAAGTTTTATTCTGCCTTAAAAGACGTAGAAAAGAATTGTCATAACGAGCGAGATACTTATGGAATCGTAGTAGATTTCCTGCGAAATCTCCCTTCCCCTCACATTACCAGTGCAGGAAAAAATATGCTACTATCGGCAGTTGTGGGTTAACTGTTTTTGCATTTATGACTTGAAAACCAGAACAAGCATGAAGGTAATGCGAAAAAAGGAGGGAATAATGTTTCCTCTTTCCATAATCACTTCATAGCACATTTCATCCCCCTAACTGCAAAATAAACCCACCTTTTTCCGACGGATGTACAGGGCAGAACAGGAATCATACAGTTTTACGATTTATACTTGGCCTTTCCCTTATATGTAAAGTAACAATCAAGCAATATTTTCCAGTGAGGGATCACAGTTTCCTCCCATGTGATCGTATCGTTACTGTTATCAAGAGACGATTAAAAATAGTGGACAAAATCTACACACCTGATCAATATTCAAAAATTATTAATGACTCATCTGCAAATGAAGGGAAAATTGAAACAGCTTTTTTAGCAGACAATGACAGCATCCTGGAGTTTAACAAGTGGTGGCCCAACCACTGTAAAAAGTATGTGCTCCCAAGTGAAGCTCGAAATGAAAAAACGTTGGGAAAGGAGGAACGACAGCGCGAGTTGTTTAAAATATCAGAACACTACTATTATGAAATGAATGAGGGAGTCCGTTTAGGTTATGACAAAATTTGAGGAATAATAATAATAATAAATTTTTAAGTTGTTGCGGAGCAACACAGGTATTGAACTTCCTGACGCAAAAACTTTTGCAGACATCAATCCCATCAATGCCAAAAAAAGGATGACGGTAAGAAAGTCGTACAATATGTTCCTGAAGAATGTATGCCATTCTATGATGCTATAATGTGGCCATCTGCCGAGAATGAGTCTGGTGATGATTAATTACGCAAAGTTAAATATATAAGCTGGTGGATTTTGTGCAAAACTAATCGTAAATTAAATGTAATTTCATATAATTTAAATGTTTTAAACTTTTAGTTTACATGTACTGTTCGAACAAACAAAATATCCATACATAATAAACAAAATGTGAAAAATTTAATTTTCCCCCTTGGTTTATTATTAAAAGGGCACATGTCCGGGTTACTTAAAAATCTATACAAAGCACATAAAGTACAGAATAAATTCCAAATGTACGTCAAAAGTTTATTCTACGCTACTTCATCAGTTACAGCAAAAATATTTTTTTAAATAAATTTTAATAGAATCATTGTGTTTATACAGATTCCAGTAAACTTTATGAAAATGGACATTTGCCCTTAGACGACCTCGGCCAGCCCGATCTGGTTAGTACCGAGCAGTGTTGCAGACCAGCAAAAAATTCAACTTCAGTAACGTGTGCGAAAAAATTCTAAGAAAGAATACTTAACTTGCGAAACAAGGTGATATGGTTTTAATTCGAAACATTTGCGTGTCTATAAAAAAAAAAAAAATAAAAAAAAAATAGAAACTAGTTTGGCTGTTGTCGCTGACCAGCTTCCGTTATATTTGTTCACGTAAAAACTTCCAGGCCACGATTTAGTGAGACCAGGTCGGGTCGTCTAAAAAATGGGCCTTTAGAGTGATTAGGACGGCCCGGCAGTGACACAAAGAGAACAGAAATTGGCCGCAGATTTCACAGGTTTTATGTTGGCCGCAAATTTCACTGGTCACAGTTTTCACAAATTCCGACGTATCTTCCCTCTCCCCCCACCACGTAGAACGTAGCTTCTTCCGCTTTTGATTCCCCAAAACATTTTGTACTGTTTTCTCTTTTCAGACTATCGTAAATTACAAATGGAGGTAATTAAAAGACGTAAATAAGTATTCACATGCTGTTGTCTGTTCTGTATCTTATTTAAGGCCCATTTAGACGACATGACCTGGTCTCCCTAAATCGTGGCCACGCCCCTTCGGCCCTGAAATCGGGTCGTCAAAAGTGAGCTCCCGTTCACGTTTTTGCGGCGAGACCAGGCAGGGAGGTCGGGTGGAAATTCCATCCGATTTAGGGCAAAGAGGTGGGCGTAAAGTGGGGTTTAGACGACCAGACCGGATCTGAAAAAACGGGCCCGATAAAACGGGCACCCGATAAAGGGTTCCCCCACCACTCTACCAGATTTTCCCTTGGTCGATCGTTATACGACCAGTTATCCGGTCCGAGGTCCCCGGTTCGTTTTTTCTTCCGAAACTGTCTATGTCAGCTCTCACAGATTGTTGGTGTGCATATTGTCACGCCCAGATTTTCAGATTCTCATGTTCAATTCCTCATGTTTTCTAACTTTTTTTAAGATCTTTTAAGGTCGCAGACGGCCTAATGTTTCTGTACATTTATAGAAGAGCTTCATAGGCCAGCATTACACTGTAAAAGATCTTTGATAAAATACATTTTATAAAATATTTTACAGTGTAATGGGGCATATCAAAATAGTGAACTTCATTAGATCGAAGGGGTTGAACCACCGTCAGTTCCAAGAATTCCTCAAACATCTGGATTCTGACTATAATGACCTTACATTTTATACTGAAGTAAGATGGTTGTCCCGTGCAAAAATGTTATAAAGAGTTTGATTTGAAGGAAGAGATACAATCATTCTATGCAAGCAAGTTGAAAAGTATCCCAGAGTTTGAAGACGTGGCTTGGGTTTGTGACTTCGCGTTTCTAGTCGACGTAACTAACCATTTAAATAACTTGAACATTCGTCTGCAAGGCAAAGACCAATTGGTTAATGATATGTTTGATATTGTTGCCGCGTTTCAAACTAAACTTGGGCTTTGGGAACAACAGTTGAAAAATAAAAATTTCACTCATTTTTCCATGCTATCATTGGTAGCAGACGTCACACAGACGTTGGCGATTAAGTACAGTTCATTGATATCAAACTTAAAACTTGAGTTTGAAAACCGATTTCAAGATTTCAAAAAAAAAAAAAAAAAAAAAAAAACATCATATTCTTTTATCTGCATTTTTGACGCTATTCTCCGTTGATATAAATTCATTGCCAGGAAATTTGCAAATGGAATATTGTGAATTGCAGTGTGACGCACAACCCAAGGAGAAATTCCACCGGGTTGGTTTGGAAGAATTTTACAGAAAATATCCTTCATTTTATAAACATGCTTTGCGGATTATTTCCCTATTTGGAAACACTTATGTGTGTGAACAGCTCTTCAGCCGGATGAACAGTATCAAGTCTCAAAACAGAACACGAATCACCGATGTTCATTTGGAGAACTTTTATGTGTGTAGCCACAACTTCTCTCGATATCAACATTGATGCCCTTAGTTATGTAAAACAATGTCAAAAGTCGCATTAAGATATGTGTATATTTAATACTTCATTAAATATCTAATTTCATTTTAATTGTTTTTTTTTTTTCCTTCATGAAAATATTACTATTTTTTTCCAAGAAAATTATGCATGCGGCCCGGTAGAGAGTTGTAGTTCTAAAATTGGGCCGGCTGCTGAAAAGTTTGGCCACCTATGATGTAGACTATACGATTAGGAATAAAAAGGTGAATACTTACGCAAAGTTAATTAGTGCTATGATAGAAGGCTGTAGTGTAAAAGACGGCTGTAATAGACGGATAAGTTCACAGAATACTTATTAAAGAAAATTAATGTGTTAAGAAACTAGTATTTGGCAGGTTTCTGGAATACAGTAATAACAGACGGAATGCGCAGACCAGGGCGTGTGCTATATTGCAGAATGGTGTAGATCCGCCACCAGCAATCGAGTAAAACCCATGGCACATACACAGTAAAAATAAACACCCAATAGTATACATGGAGAAATAATTCTGATGTAGAAATTTATGGAAATGTTTTGGTAAGAATTTATTGACCTATTCTTCAGCATCGACCATAACTTTTATAACTTGCCATGTCCTCACATTGCAGCTCTTTCACTAAACTTTGATGAACTCCTATCACATCAAGTCTCGTAATCCACGGTCTAACCTAAATATGTTTACTTCTCTTCTTTATTTTCAATAAAATGCATATTTTGAAAGTTGCACTAACTGCGTCTGCAAAAGCTTTCAGGTTTACTTCATTCATTTCAGAGAACTATGACGAAAAATTTTATATACTGTAATGGGACTGAAAAAATATCATAAAATATCTTTGATAAAAGAAATATGATAAAATGTTTTATAAAAGATCTTGGAAAAATATCATTTACAGTGTAATGCCGGCCATGCCCTTGCTGCCTACTAAGATCTTTATTAAAATACAGTTCGTTGCTTGGGTCCCATAAATGTTTTAAAGATTTGAGAACCTCAAGCATGTTGGTAATACATTCTTTTTCTCGGTTATCTATTTCCTTTTCCATTGCTGAATAAAATAATCAAGTGAAATGAACAAACACCCCAACACATTAAACAAATAAGCCCGCGACATAAAATAACAATAAAGTGGAGGGGGTGACTTGGAGCGCGGGTCACGTGCAGTTGTAAGTGTGGAAAGGTGGGGGGGCCCGATATCAGGAGTATTTTTGACCCGATCACCCGATCACGTCGCCCCGCCCACATCTGGTCTGGTGCTGCGTTTACACGTCACGTATTCTCAGGTCGGAGCACCCGTTTTATAAGGTCCGGTACGGTCGTGTAAACCCGGCTTAAGTCGGGCCCCCACCACTCTGCCCTGAAAACTGGCCGTGTAAAGCCTCGCCCGGTTGTATTCAAACTGCCTGGTTTCTCGTTTTCTATTGTTTTGAGATGGATGCATCCGACAATCAAGAAAAACAGGTATTGACAGTATTGTTGGAGGTGAACAAGACCCACAAATTTTTATGGGACAGCTTATATAAGGTTTACAACTAATTTAGAAAAATTAAAGTATTTTTCTCTTTTGAAGAGGAAAATAAAAAGTATATGGTAGGAAAAAAGTATTTTTAAATGTAGTTATTTATTGTCTTAAATATATAGATTTTCGGGCTTACGGGATTAGCTATTAATTTTTTGTTTCATTTCAAGTGATATAGCTGGGTCCAAATTCTAAATTTTGTATTATAAGTAAATGAAAACTCATTTTTAAATTTAAAAACGGTCTGCTCCTCCCTTTCCACCATATTGCATCTATTTCGTTCGATCATAAGCACTAGCATGTCGTTTGGAAATTGATTTGTATAGTTTACCAAAAGTAAATTATTTCCGAATACTTTATGGTTAGGATGACGTATACCGCCAAAAATAAAGTATCATACTTTATTTTTGTATTAAAGTAAAGTTAGCAACCCTATGCCTCTGACCAGTGCGGTACATTTTAACATTATATTACAATTTATTCAACGGAAGATTATACACACAATATTCTGAATAATACTGAAAATCGATATTGACTGACTTGACTGTCTAGCACCAGGTAAAGCAGTAGTAAAACCCACAGTGCACATTAGCAAAGAACTTATTGTGAGGGTGCCTTCTTATCCGGTTAAATGTTCTCCCACAAATATTTATGTTTTTTTAAATTGTTTAGGTTTCTTCAGTTTTGCTTTCTTTAGAGTTATTGGTGTGTCAATTATCACTATCGCAAACAGAATCTGAATTACTTGTCATTTTAAACAATCTAAAAGAAAATAATTGCAGTTGAAAACTCCAACCTCAAAACGACGAGAAACAGAAGAAACCACAAATTCTCCACTTGTCAATCCACCGTTCCGTTCAGAAATAACGGCGAGCGGACACGATTCTACTGGAGTGCAACACTATGAATGATCCGCTATGCTGCCCATACACACACACATTTGCGTGCCAGTAAGCTCGCCAAACATTTGCGCGTGGATATTCTCGCGACGAGCCTATACTTGTGGGAGTCCATACACAGGAACATCAGTTTCACACATTTGTCGCTCAGCTGGCTCGTCGCGCTCAAATTGTTGTGTTTATGGTAGTCGTCTACGGATTTATCCGTCATGATTTCCTGGCTCGCGGCTCACTGGGAATTCCAAAACATCGCGAGCCAAGTAAAGTGAGGTTATGTTACAAGCGACGTGACAATATTGAAATGAAACAGGTGGTTTTTAAGTTCTACGCAAAAATATAAATATATATTTATTCGTGCAGTAGCTTATATTAGAGCTGTAAAAAAAAAAGAAAAGAAATGGACAGTATTACAAAAAAAAAAAGTGGTTGCAGGAAGATTATAAACATGATCATATACTGCTAATTGTACTACTTCAAAAGTATTTTTTTCGATTTCTTCAGTATTACATAAATGCACAGATACATCTTCCCCTTCATAATTTGGGCTTCCTATATTGCTGATACTGTCCATTGGTTGGTGTTGATCTCTCATCAGTAATAAGTCGTAGTAATATCGTAAATTAGTTTAGTAGATTTTGCCTTCGCCTATTCCACTTCTTATCGAATTTTCATTGTTTTATATATTTCTTGCTAAAAGTACTCCGCAAAGAGTGGATTTTTTTATTAACGCACTATCAACTTCTATATTATATTTCTCACAAACCTCTATCAATGCACTATATCCTAATTTTTTTTAAAGTTATGTTCGCATACTCTTTTAGTTTCACCTTTCTCAATGGAGTATGTTGCTGATATGTTACAATTAAATGAGCTACGAATTCTCTGCTCATCTTACTTGTTAGACACTAAGCAAGTCTTGTATGCCGCGAGTAAATTGTTAAGTGAGATGGTTACCGTCGCGCATGCTCGCCACGTTCAAATATGTAACGATTGTTATTTGGCTTGTGATGCGGCTCGTCGTTAGACAATTAACACACACATTTTATCGTCTATATGGATCGCCACGGAATTGCTGGCGCACAAATGTGTGTGTGTATAGCTGCCCACACACAAACACATTTGAGCGCGAGTATACTCGCCAAACATTTACGCGCAGATATTCTCGCGACGAGCCTGTACCTGTCAGAGCCCATACACACGAACATCAGTTCCACACATTTGTCGTTCATTTGGCTCGCCGCGCTCAAATTGTTGTGTTTATGGTAGTGGTCTACGGATTTATCCGTCATGATTTCCTGGCTTGCGGCTCACTGGGAATTCCAAAACATCGCGAGCCAAGTGTAGTGAGGTTATGTTACAAGCGAAGTGACAATATTCAAATGAATCATGTTTTTAACTTCTACACACAAAAAAATGTATTTATTCGTGCAGCATCTTATATTAGAACTGTAAAAAAGAAAAAGAAACGGACAGTATGACAAAAAAAGTGGTTGCAGGAAGATTATAAACACGATTATATACTGCTACTTGTACTATTTGAAAAACATTTTCTTCGATTTCTTCAGTATTACATAAATGCACAGATACATCTTCCCCTTCATAATTTGGGCTTCCTATATTGCTGATACTGTCCATTGGTTCGTGTTGATCTCTTATAGACAGTAGTAGTAAGTCGTAGTAATATCGTAAATTAGTTTTGTAGATTTTGTCTTCACCTATTCCACTTCTTGTCGAATTTTATTATATATTTCCTGCGAAAAGTGCTCCGCATTTCTTATTTTATTAATGCACTATCAACTTGTATATTATATTTCTCACAAACCTCTATCAATGCACTATATCCTAATTTTTTTAAACTTCTGTTCGCATACTCTTTCGGTTTCACCTTTCGCAGTGGAGTATGTTGCAGATATGTCTCAATTAAATGAGCTACGACTTCTCTGCTCGTCTTACTTAACTTGTTAGACACTAACCAAGTCTTATCTGCCGCGAGTAAATTGTTAAGTGAGATATCCGTGTGTATGGTTACCGTCGCGCATTCTCGCCACGTTCAAATCTGTAACGATTGTTATTTGGCTTGTGATGCGGCTCGTCGTTAGACAATTAACACACACATTTTATCGTCTATATGGATCGCCACGGAATTGCTGGCGCACAAATGTGTGTGTGTATGCCTAGCTTATGCCTAGCTATTGCCTCGACTCCGATAAAAGGATGCGAGCGATCAAAATATCTCGGGTCGATAGTCACATTTCTTGCAGGATGTTGTGAAACTAGCAGAACGACGTTCAGTTACATGTATTTTATATTTTATTGGTAGGACAAAGAATAAAGTATGATACTTTTTATAAAGACGCGAAAAATGAGGCATTTTATATGTCATCCGCTAGAAATTCCGGAAATCTTCACCATCGAACAACATCTAAAACTGTGACTGAACGTATGCCTTTTGTAAATATAATTGCTTGGCACAAGACTTTTTCTTTTCCTAGTCTTTTCGCACAATGTCAAGCAGTCAGGGTTATACCAAGAATC
The DNA here is from genome assembly GCA_031002005.1 of Vandiemenella viatica. NCBI lineage: Eukaryota > Metazoa > Arthropoda > Insecta > Orthoptera > Morabidae > Vandiemenella > Vandiemenella viatica. The sequence continues at coordinate 2,278,340 of JARYHS010006964.1, forward strand.
TGTGTTTTATTAAATATGGGGCCATACTTATTTAATGTAAATATTAGAACATTAACAAAATTTGTAACCAACTAATTTTATTACTAGTATTAATATTAAATGGAACGCACAAATTTCAGAACAATACGGATATACCCGTGGTGGCAGGCCGCTAGTACGGTAGTACCAGATCGGGCCGGCCGACGGGTTATCTAAAGGTCGGGCCACACTAGACCGCACCGCACCTGGCCCGCACCACACCGTCACTGGGCCGTGTGTCGGCTCGCCCCCCTCGCGTCCACACTGGTCCGTAGCACGGCCGTGTGACGGACGGGTTCCTACTCGGTCTCCTTTAACGTATACACTTGGCTGTTTCACGGAATTAATGTTAAAAAATTACCTTAAAAGTGATTTCGGTATCATAGCTGCGGCTACCACCCGTACTTTATTATAGAGTACTGTACTTTATAATCTACGAAGGTAATAAAGTACGTTAAAATACTTTTTTGTGTGACTCCTGTTGTCTCCTAATTGTTTGCACTCTTATGCACAAAAATAGTGTTCCAAAACTGTTTTAACAAATGGTCGTCACACTGTATTGAAAGATTTTCGTGTAATTCTATATAGTCACGATTAAATGTCAAGGGTCACTTACTTCACATTTAACGTGTTTGTTTTGGTTGAAGTTCCTTTTCGAGTCACTCAATATTTTTTTTAACAAAAAAAAAAAAAAAAATAAGTTTATTACACATTTTTATTTTAATGCAGACCGCAAAGATTCCGTAAAATAATAATAATTTCATGTGATCTAAAAATTCCAGTCACGGAGTTACTTATCGGCTGCGCAGTACACCTCTATCGTTGTCACCTAATTTGAAAAGGAAAACTACAGATAAACGTGAAATTCGTAACACGAAGCGTCCTAGCATTTTAGCATTAACAAATCAAAGCTTTTCCAGAGGTGATTGTCAATTTTACGATCCATAAAAATTACAGCTGAGACAGGGATTTGAACCAGGGACTTTCATTTCCCCAATCGCACGCCATAACCTTCTGAGACAAGAGACAAATCTGGTTAAAATCAAAAATTATTATTCAAACATAATAAAATAAACGTACTTATAATTTATTTTTGCCATAACAAAACACAAATGTACTTTATTATATGATTGAATACATATTTTACAGTACTTCTAGATTCAGATGCTTGCGGCGAGTGATTTGGGTACGGAAGGTCCCCGGTTCAAAATCCGGATCTCGGATGCAATTTTTACAGGCCTTAAAATCGACTTTCACCACTGGCAAAGATTTGATTTGTTAATGCGAAAATGCAAGGACTCTAATTACATTTTACGAATATCTGATGAACCTGAAGTGAGGCTGAAAAAATAAAGGACACACTTCTAAAGCAATCAGTAACGTTAAAACAATATTTAGTCGTAAAGGACCGGAAATTTCCAAACTCTTTCTATACAGTTCCCCATATCGACCAGCCCGACAGCAGACCGACACCGGGCCGCACCGTCAAAATATAAACCAAATTTATCCGGGCCAACACACGGCCGTGTGACGGCCGACACGCGGTGTCCTTTGAACTCACTTCAATCGAGAAAGCGACAACAATAAGAAAAGTGACGGTGCGGTGCGGCTCGGGTGCGGTGCGGTCGAGTGTGGCCGGACCTTAAATGCAACATTCAATCGACGGGATTAAAGTGAAATCGGGAACGGGACAGGGTGATCGGGAAAGGGTCAGCCCCCCCCCCCAAACGTATCTGAAATTGTAGTTTTGAGACCTTTTTTTTTTTCTTTTTAGCTCTACGGATTTGAGGCCCGAGGAGGCTATAAATACTACCTTTTTTCCCGACTCAAGCCCCCCACAAAACCAAAATTCACTGAACGCAAGCCCTCTGAACCAAAAGTCACTCAAGCCAAGCCCCCACCCCCAAACCAAAGTCCGCTCAAGCCCCCCCCCCAAAACAAAATCCTGGATCCGCCCCGCTACACCCCCCCCCCCTTTTCACACGTAGCCCAGCCTGACTTTCCAGCTAACCCCTTCTCCCACACCTAGACCGTGCCACGTAGGTTATGGACGTTCCCTAATTTGATACTATGGAGCCACAAAATGCTTTTCACGTTTTTGAAAATTTACATTCTTATGCTCATTTCTACCAAAAAGTTGGGAATTCATCATAACACCAACACTTTCAGTGCTGTTGGACGGCAGATAGCGAGGAGATTGATTATTGTACAATATAGATTTCCGCGGAGGAAGACTTTATAACCACTTCTACCACAAAGGATAAACAAATAGAAATCTCCGTCCTGCTGCAGAGATACTGCACGTTACTGACAGATTTAATAAGTACTACGCATGAGTACAGCAGAAAACAACAGCACCGATAACCTGTCAAACCATTACTGACTCTCAGTACTCAATTACCAAACAGTAAATTATTTTTTACTAATGGCTTTACACAGTGGTGGATCCAGGATTTTGGTTCGAGGGGATGGAGGGGGGGGGGGAAGGCAGGGGGCTAGGATTTGGTTTGGGGGGATGGCTTGACACAGAGCCAAAGTCCTTGTCGTCGGGGGTGAGCTTGGTACTTTTAGCCCCACCCCTGGCTTTGCGCCTCATCGACTTCGAGGAGATTAGAAGCAGAAAAGGAATTGGGGCAAGGAACGGGAAAGTATACAACCATGGCCTTTTGAAGGAACCATCCTAGCTTTCGCCTGGAGCGATTTCGGGAAGCCACTTATAAGCGAAACCTGGATGGCTGAAGAGGGTATTCGAACGCACGTCCTCCCGAATCTGAGGCCAAAACGTCACCACTCATCCCCTACGAGGTTGAAAAACAGTGAAAAAGTTATCGCGATGAAACTGCAGCCAATATACGCAAAATTAAATCAAAGTGCACACCGAACATTAATTAAATAGTTTAATTCCGTATAAGCTTCTGCTACTGTAACAATTTCATAAAACACCTACTTTCAAATATCATAATTTATACTTTGAATGTTTTAAGTGCAATATCACCACACTTACCATCTAAGAATTTTAATTTCAAGTGTTTTCATTATTTGTAGTAAATTGTTCTGCGTTTGCCTAAGAAATTTATTGTAATTCCTCACTCGCTAACAAACAAAATAAACTTTTCCCCCTCCGTTGGGATTGAAATCGAGTGCCAGCTAATTCCTGTACCAATAAAACACTACCAGCACTCCCTTCTCCCGCCGCGTACTTCCAGTGACCCCAAATCGAGCTGTTTTAGCATAGCAATATTTTTTTTTAATTGTTAATATGTTTTATATGAAAAATTTATGAGAAATTAAAACAGATTAAAATTATGGAAACATGATTTAAAGGAAAAGAAAAACAGAGAACATATACAAATGCTACAGGAGTGGAAATCTTTTCCCAGTCCTACAGATGATCAATTCACACCCAAAAAACATGAACATGAAACAGGTCCCACATTCGGGAGGATGGGGGATTTGAATACACGTCCGGGAATCCAGATTTTGGTTTTCCATAGTTCCCCGAAATCACTCCAGGTGAATACCGAGATGGTTCCTTCAAAAAGCCATCGCCCGTTCCTAGCCCTTTCTCTCCTCTAATGACCTCGACATTGACGAGGCGTAGAACCATAAACAAAAGCAAAAATAAAAACAAATAAAGAAAGAAAAACCTGCTTGCTAGAAGTATTTATCATCTAGTAGAAAGATAGTATAAGAAATTAAAAGTCACAGTTGGAAAGAGACATTTATGGCGACAAACAATAGCATAAACAATTGAAGTCGCAAGAACTGATAACAGAAGTCTTCACCTGCAACAATCGCGGAGTTCAAGCGTGGCACATTTAAATCAAAATTCTGCTGCAATGAAACTGCTTTGGATAGAACAAACAATTATCTGCAACGATAAACAGAACGTGCAAAGACCAGCATAGATCAGAAACCAACAAGACGATTTATGAACATGTGAACTTTCCCGTTTGATTCTAAAGTTATCTTGTTGTAATAGTTTACAACTTTAGGCTTTAAGGCCCGGACACACAGAACGCGACAAGCGACGGCGACACGCGATATTGTGTCGCGGCGCGACGTCGCCATTGTTGTAATTCACAGTTTTGAATCGGGACGGTCACACACAAAGCGATCCGTCGCCGGGCCGCAGCCTTTGTCGCGGCGACGAGCGACACAGTTGTACAAAATTACAGAATTGTCGCGCGACACAACGACATGGCCGATGAAGGAAAATTGATTTCCACAGCACCCGACGGCCACTACTTCAGGTGTACTAAGAGATGCTAATGAAAAGATTTCCAGCTCATAAAAAATAATTTTTCGTATTCAGAATTGTATTTTTTCTTGTTAGTTTCTCACTTTATGTTTGTTTGTTTACACTGTCATTATTTAAAATAAATAATACTTTTATTTCAGCCTATCTTTTGATTGTGAAATACGTTGTCAATAATAAATTGTATTTTTATCATGAATATTTTACTTTGTGATGATAGCCTGGTTTTAGGGGCATTTCTTAATATTGACCGCCACGCAAAGGACACAGGGGGAAGAGCTGGGAAGTGATAAGATTGAAAATCACTTAGAGGTCAGGGGTTTTGGCCAGGGCGCTAAGATTTTCGGGCCCCGGGTAAGGATTCTTAGCCCCCCCCCCCCCCAACAAAATTTTTTATATTAAACTTTTAAAAACTTTTAAATTTTAAGGCAAAAAATCAAATTACACCTTTTTAAGAAAGATTTTTAAAGTTTTATTTCTATTTAGTTAGACATTCTGGCAGAGGAGCCAGGCCCGGGATACTTTTGCCTCGCTTAACCCCCCCCCCCCCCCCCTAGCGCCGGCCCTGGTTTTAGTAGTGTCGTTTTTGTTTTGTTTTTAAGAATATATATTAAATGAACAGAACATACCTCATACAAATGGTTAATCTTTCTATTGTACCAATTACTTTTCTTCAGTTCGTGGTGCAATTCGATATAGTTGATTTTAACAGATTATGTATTTTCTCGAAGCATTCTCGAGACATACCAAAATATGTATAAAATCTATGTTCTTGTGATACCAGTCCCCGGCAAAAGCGGTGGTATTCACCAAGGCATTCTCTCTTCTTATTGATGTCAGGAACCCAGACCGTTTTTAGTGCGAACAAAATAAGTACAGTCTCCTCATCACTTGCCATGTTTTTAAGAATTTACTAGCCCAAGAAAACTTATTAAGAAAGGAATAGAGAAGTACAGATCTTTTCGCGAGAGAGGGTCTCACTGGCATTTGTCACTATGGAGTTGTCGCGTCCTGTGTGACGAGAGAACGACCACTTGCCGCTGTCGCTTGTCGCGTTCTGTGTGCCCAGGCCTTTAACCTTTCTTACAACGCGTCACATAAATTATGTTATTACATGCAATTCAAACAATACTATTGCTGAATATAGAGTATAAGAAACACCAATATTGTAACGGTAAAACAACTTTGACCACACCTAGAATATAACGAGACAACTACTCGAAACCATGTGAGAAGACCTTTCAACAGTATTATATTAACTCACCAGTTACTGTCGGGCAAGACACCAGCTCTCCACAAGAACAAACCACACAATGGCTGACTACAACGAACAATACAGCGCTACAGCGCTCTGGTGGAGGCTGTTGGCACTACTACTTCTTCACAGTTGGCCAGTCCCCTAAGCACGGCTGCCAACTTATTTGGAAGAGGTGTATTTGTTTTTGGAAGAGGAAAATGAAATATAAGAATAAAAGAGAAGTAGTTTTAAAATTGAGTATTTATCGACTTAACTACATAGTTATTTCTTTACGAAACTAGCTATTATTGTTTTGTTTCCTTTGAAATTCCAATAAATGGTGCCACATTCTAAATTTAGATGTTTAAATAGACAAACTATTCATTTTCCATTCATTTAAGGGCAGCCTTTTTCTCTCTTCCATCACTGTGCATTCATTACTATTTTGGTGAAAGCTCAAATGGCGGTGACGGGAGCAGACAGGAAACAGTAAGCGCTATATTTGAACAATTCATTATTATATGTCTTTTAAAGTATGTTTATAATTGTTGTGTCGTGGGTCAGTAACATTTTACTTTCTCCCCATGGGGAGGTGGGAAAGAGAAAATTTATTTAAGAGTGTATGTTTCTGTGTTGCAGTATGTCCTTAGGAAATTAACTACGAGCAAGGGAATTCCATTTCACGATTTGCTTCTTTTACCGGGAATAATATAATACGTGGTTAGGATTATTATTAATAGAGGAGAAGGTCCAAATACGGGCTACCACTTTCATTGTGGTCCTTGTGATTTTCCTGGTCACTCAATGTGGATAATTTTGATGTCATTTGCTTCTATAAACAATCATGAAGCTGATATGAGGGTTAGAAACGTCAATAACCAGTTTTAATTTTCCAAAATCAAAGGATTAAAAAAATGTAAAATGACTGATTTTCAAGAGGTGGTAAAAATACGGTCTACTTGTATAAAAAGGGAAATTTATTTTCTAATAAATTAAAGAACAAATTTTGTTCAAAAACTTTATTAATTTGACATTTTAAAATCCCCTCACTACCTTTTTTTCTCTCTTTTTTTTTTTTTTTACTTGCAGATGTATTTCATTTTCCGTTCCAATATATTCAGTCTCTGCCCAAACTTTACTCTTATAGAACTGAATCCACACTTCGAATCTGACATCATCTGAAAAGAGTCCATCACTTAAATTGCATGCTGCATTGTCGTCACCACGTTTATCTCACAGAGAAATCGTCATTGTCGTCGTCATCAACGTCGTCATCAATAGGAGGGACCCTATGGTCTTCTTCCGAGTCCAACTCTTCGCTGAGCTTACCTAATGGGCTTTTTGGTTTGGCTTGGCAATTTTGAATTCTTTTTCTTTGCTGAGGCAACTGATTACACTTTCACAGTCGTCTGACAATTGTTCAAGGCTGTACACCTCACACCGTTCTTCAATTATTCGGTGTAAGGAGATCCAGTTATGATGCAAGTCTTGGCGCACTTGCGTCCACAATTGATTTTTCTTTGCAATGGTGAGGACTGAAGGTACATGAAATAGATTAACCCTTTTGGACGTGGAAGTTTGAGTTGTCGGTTGTTGATCCAGGGTGCTGGAATCTTCGCGTTTTCAAGTCAAGAGCTAGCCCGTAATTGGTCCATCAATGGTATTCCGTTTTTAGACCATGCGGTAATTCAAGTTGATGGTCTCGGCAGCCATTACAAAACAAACAAATCTAACGGGTCAGGTGTCCTGCATGAAGCTCAGGTGATGTATTCTGAGATGAGGTGGAATCCATTTACTTTACTGCAGTAAAAAAGAAAGAGACAAATCAATGTTGACATACCTTGAAAAGTTTTCAGCTTTTCAAATGCACGTATTCCGATAGTATAATTTACGCGCCAATGCACGTGTGTCACGGACCAAGATCATTTGCTCACTACTCTTTTCCTGCTATTTGATGTTCTTTTTGGTGCTATTCTCATGCCTGAGCACAACCCCCTTCCCCCACTTTCAGCAAGTAGCCCGTATTTAGACCCTAACCCATATTTGAACCTTCCCCTCTACTATACGTTTCCGCTTTGTGGGACGTCCTGCATAACCTCCTCATCCAAGTCTGGCGGTCATTCCAAGATTATTCCTCCATCACTTTACTCCAAACACCTCCCTTGTCTAGGATAGAATACAGGGACAAAAATAAACCATGTTGCTTTATACACAGTACGGTTATCAATGTTACACTAAATATACTAGACTAGTCTTACAAAAATTGCAATACGAAACTAACATTTTTTTGTACTAACTGCCATTATTAATTGCAATTTTATTAACAACGGATTTAAAACAAAACTATTAAAAAAATAATCGCCAGCTAATTATGTAAGTAAGCAGTCACACCAAATATTGGCACAAATTATTATTTTTTAAAAAGAAATTCAACCAACACAAAAAAATGGTTGAGCGTCAATAGTTTTGATAGCCGACTGTCCTTCACTGCCAAGTGACAGTTTTAATTTGGCGCACATTCCACCTTTTGTCAGTTTAAGGTGGAATCCTAACATGGAGTCTCTGATATGACTACAGGAATGCGCATAATAATTCTTGCATGAACTGGGTTGAACCCCTTACTATTATGATAATTTTTTTTTTTTTTTTTTTTTTTTTTTTTTTACGGCAAACCTGCCCGATCAACAATATGACGGCTCATTCAACCTTAAGGCCAGTCCACACGTTACGTCTTGACAGATGTTTTACTAAATCAGGCAAGACGTGAGTTAAAACTGACCAAAAACCCGCGTTCGCACTCTTATGTTTTGACTTCCATCTTTACCTCAGTTCTATTGGAATCATGTGTGAAGCAGTGGCGTAGCTAGAGGGGGGTGGTCCGCCCCGGGTGTCACCCCTAAACGGGTGACACCCGCATCTCGAAAATAGTAATCGAAATTAGTGTGATAGGTTTTTTTTTATTTTTTTTATATAGACTTCTTATATTTTTTGGTGTCGAAACACTTCTACTTTTTTGGTTTGAATATTTGTTTTTAAGTTGATATAGCACTTTTTCAAATGCGATGCAGGGGGCTCTTTCATGACAATAGAGTAAAATTACTGGCAACACTGCGCGCTTACAAAGAAAGCATCGCTCTCACAGGAGATCGTTGTGCTTGTCGTCCGCCACTGTTGTTTGGTTTGTTAGAGGCGGCGGTATACATTATGTAAGTTTTCTTGGATAAAGCGAGAATGTTTTTAAATTAAATGATATTTATCTACAATTGCTAAAATCATGGTAATTAATCAGTTAAATTGTAAATCCTCGAAATGATTTAAAGAAAAATGTTATATTTTCCTTTGAAAATAAAATAAAGCAACCTAGCGTATTATTATTATTACTCAGCGATTCACTAAAAGTGGGTGGCGGAGGGTGCATTACACCAATTTAATGTTGTGATACGCGTAGTCTAGGCTTCCACTTCTATTGTCCTGTCGTCAATTAAACTCAGACATTTTAAGCGTGGCATGATATTCATTTTTTTTTCATTTTTTTTTGCTTATTTAGAATTCTATTAGTTTTCATGCTAAGATTCACATGTGCCCTTGAAGCATTATCGAGTAATTTTTTAATTTATTATCTTACAGATTCGTGTGGGATAAATTTAGTACCTTTAGCGTTATCCGGCTTACACTACGCGTACCTACCTATTGTCGACAATGTACCTATACTCGACATGAAATCGCATCATGCTGGAATTTATTCAAACAAGATGATTCAGAAAACTGTGCATTAAACTAACAATACCGCCAGGTTTCAAGTCAAACCGAACAGTCGTGTTCGTTAAGGGTATCGTCTCTCGTTGGTAATCAGTATTTGTAGAGCATGTGTTTAAAACAGTCGGAACCGCGTATCTTGCTAGTGAAATCGTAACGTTAGTAAGCACTTAAATTATAGGTTCATGTAAGTTTGCTATGCTTTCTACTGATCGAGAATATGCAAATATGATCGCGATGAGATAAATAAGCATATGAATCTCTCAGAATTTTCCATAGTACAGTTAGAGAATAAGAAAATTTCTATCACGAGTAACCTCTCTGCCGAATACAGGTAGCTACATTCTTTCCTAAAATCAACGAGGATGTCCAACTTCTGTTCCTCAACAAAATTTAGCTTTAATCATAAACTGAACGAACATTTGAGCCATTTTTATTTATACGCTACAGAGTGGCGCTAGAAATCTATAAATTACACGAAGAAATAGTTTTCAATGCATAAAATGTCACTTTCGCACCAAAAATGAGCAAAATACAGTACTTTTTAATTAAGTAGGGTTATAACCTACCTATCATCCCCAACTACGTATGTCTTATGCGGGTAGTTAAATACTTCACTTGTTAAGTGCTTCATGTAAAGGCGGCAGATATCGCAAAGCCGTGTTATTATATTATCTGACCCGTTGTTTTTTTTACGTTGTTTTTGTATTCTATTTATTCATCTATTTTTATGAAGGAATTAAATGTAGAATTGCTTCTCTGACTTTACTGTAACGACTTGTTTTAAATTTATAGTGGAATCTGTACCGATGCAATCGAACTGACGCGAATCGAGAGTAGTGTCGGTGGTGGATTATCTTTGACGGTGAGAAGAGTATGGCAGGAGTCTATAGTATGCGGCCGGAACGTGTGAAGCGAATGGCGGGAGTGGCCGTTTGTTAAGAACGACGCCGCGAGGACGATTACTTAAAAAGTGCTTGTAACTGTTCAACTAACTGGTACTGTGATTTCAAGAAGTATTTGGAGTGTCAGTGTACTCGAACGGGGACAGTGTTCCGGAAAAATTATTGTGATAGTGGCACCACATATTTTGTGTACCTACTCGGTTCGAATCCTGCACGCTTCGGAAGAGAAGTTCGATTACACGAGTCATTGTAACTGGTGGGTACTTCGGCGGCGTATTTTTTCGTGTTTATCCAGACAATAAATGTGTGCTTTGAATGCAAACTTTTTTTGTGATTTATGTGTTGGCGATTCCTACTAATGTTGTTGGTAACTGCCACTGCAGACTGTTTCACGTGATTAATTTTGTGAATGACTGTAAATTATTAGTATTAGTTGTGGAATCCCCACTGGCGACCGGACGGAATTGAACCTGTAATTATAGGAACATTTAATTAAGAACTAAGAAACACGCCGTGTTAAGTAGTACCACCAGGACACTAGTTATCACTAAGTAACGAGGTGCCTTGCAAATCCATAGTTACACTGGAGGAAATTGAAAACCCAACATGCTTACAGGAATCATAGCATTACGTGTAAAGTTCGAGATGTACTTTGCCTATACTGGTCTGAACCGTCACCGCAACGACAGCCACCGAGTGACGGCTCGCTTCCTCGCGTCCACACTTTTCCATAGCTTGCCCATTATCTACCCAGTCTTAAGTTTCCTTTAACGTTTTTAAGCGATAGTTTCAGGGAATCAGTGTTGGGGATGATAGGTAGGTTATAACCCTACTTAATTAAATAGTACTGTATTTTGCTCATTTTTGGTGCGAAAGTACATAAAAATACTTTTTACCTGATTCACGTTATCACCTAACTGGTTGATCTTTTATGAACAAATATAGTATCCTCACGCAGTATTAACAAATCATCACCACACTGTACCATAATGAAAGATTCTAGCGTGTTTCTACGCAATCAGAATGAAATGTCAGTCATTTCGCACTTGACGTGTTTGTTTCGTTCCAGGTTCTTTCCGATTCACTCAATATTTTTTGAAAGTAAAGAACGAGATTCAAACATTTTAATTTAAATATAGATCGTAAAAATTTTGTATGATAAAAATAATAATTTTCCGTTTCAAAGTTTTATTCAAAGAGTTTCTTATTGGGAAACTCTCTGTTCACCTATATAGTAGTCACCTATTAACTTGATAAGGAGACCTACAGATTAACATGGAATTCGAACTACGGAGCGTCCTAGAATCTTCACTTTAACAGATAAAAGCTTTGCCAGAGGTAAAAGTCAATTTTAAGGCCCGCAAAATTTACACTTGATATCGGGATTTGAACCGGGTCTTTCAGTACCCATATCTCACGCAGTAACCATTTGAGTCATCAGACAGAATGTAGGTGTAATGAAAAATAAGTTTTCAAAGATGATAAAATGAACATTTTTTAGATACCATCTATTTTTGCTATCCAAAAACACGAATCTACTTTTATGTGTTTAAATACATATTTTTCGGTATTTGTAAATTGGTCTGGTGACTGAGATCCTAACGGCATGTGATTCTGGTGTGGGAGGTCCCTGTTACAAATGCGGATCTCGGTTGCAATTTTTGTGGGTCTTAAAATTGATTTTCAACATTGACAAAACTTTGATTATTTTATTGCGAAGATGCTAGGACTCTTACTACATTTTACGAACATCTGATGAACATGGAAAAGAGGATGATGAAAAAATACACTTTTTAAGGCCAACAATAATATCAAAACAACATTTGGCAGCAAGGGAAGGGAATTTCCCGAATTGTTTCTACGAGCTTCTCCACAACCAGCAAGTCGACACTGGTCCGCACCGTCAAAATATAAACCAATCCAATGCGGCCGAGTGGCGGACGACACGCCGTGTCCTTTGGACAAACTTCGATCGAGTGAGCGCCAACAGTAAGAAACGTGTCGGTGCGGTGACGGTGCGGAGCAGTATCGGGCAAGTGAGGCCCAATCTTCAGAAAGGTTAAAATTTATCTAAAACCATTTTCAATCAGCGCTGAGCAACACGTGCCTTAAATCTAACCATATTGACTACTGAATATGAAGTAACTCAAATTGTTAATTTTCAAGATTTGATTTACGAGGTTAAAATTAATCTAAAACCATTTTCGATCAGCGCTGAGCAACACGTGCCTTACATCTAACCATATTGACTATTGAACATGAAGTAACTCAAATTGTTAATTTTGAAGATTTGATTTACGAGTTTGCTGCTGTTGAAGCTAGAAAATAAGAGATTGTGAAAGCAATTGTTTTTAGTTTATTTGTGTATCTTTTAAATGTTGTTAATATTACAATCTTTTAACAAACTATCATTTTTGAATAATAATAAATGTTTATTTAATTATGTTTTCTTAATATCATATTTTACGTTTACAAGATGATATAATTTACATAATGTTGAATTTTTAGTTTTCAGGGGGTGACACCATCGATATCCGCCCCGGGTGTCACCCACGCTAGCTACGGCACTGGTGTGAAGCATTAATTTTAGTGGTTATTTCAATAAGTCTAATGAGATTAAAGAGTAAGAATGGTCTAGAAGGTGGTTGTTAAAGAAATAAAATTTCTTTCATCTGAATTATCTTCGAAAATTAACTCATGAACTTTACGACTGACGTAATTATATACGAATGGTTACAAATACTCATTTGAAATAATCTAAACCAAGACACTGCTGTGAGAAGGAGAATCTCACTCCTTGAGAGACTGACTGCTATTCTAAGATATCTAGTAACAAGTAAAAGCTCCGAAGATCTAGAGTTCACAACTGTAATTTCCAAACAATCTCAAGATATGAGTTCACAGCTGTAATTTCGCAACAATCTCTTAGCTGCCTTATACCAGAATCTTGTCGAGTTATATATGTATCGTTGAAACCAGGAAATATACACAATATTCAATTATGAAGACGTGGACTTGTTCTGAAAGTTACGAAACGTGTAAGGGATACATTCAATATGTCCTTTAATAACCAAGGATCATGAAATTGGCAGGAGAACAGCGTAACTCTTTTAGGAGACTTTGATAAACTAAAATGATTTTCAAGACAATAATTATTTCATTTATATTTAGCACTACTACCGTCTAGCTATTAAATAAATCTATTTTTATATTAACATTTCTTTATACAGTTCTGTTAATTTGCAGCGGTTAAAAACGTACTTTAACTTCTGAATCATTCTCTTTTTGATAATTGCTTCTCTATGATCAGGGCCGGCGTTTCGTGTTAGGCCCGGGTGGGTAATCAGGCACGAAAAGAGGGGGGGGGGGGTGTAGTTCTCTGAAAAATCTTACTTAAAATAATAATAGTGATAACTATGGAATCAAATTCTTAAGGGAAATTTATAGGAGAAAAACTAGAAAATTAATTTAAAAATTCATGATATAATTTATTCATTAATATATTTATTTATTATATTTTAGCTATGTACGAAACATTGTTATTTTTTAAAATTTACTATTAAACAGTATCAATTGCGCAATGCAAAAATTGTAATGCGCTTCTCGCATTCGAGAGGACGCGGGTTCGAATCCCCGTCCGGGCATCCAGATTTGAATTTTTCATGGGTTTCCCCAAATAACTCCAGACGAATGCCGGGATGCTCCCTTAAAAAAAAGGCCATGGCCGTATTCCTTCCCGTTTCTTGTCCCCAGCCCCATCCCGCCTCTAATGACCTTAGCCGTTGACCAGGTGTAAGGCTCTAAGTAAAAACAAAATGTAATGCGCTTTGCTTCTTTGGATATGAAACGATTCAATAATTTTTCCAAATCAAGTTCTTCAGTAAGGTTGCTACATATATGTAAAATAGCAATGTTATTTAATAGATCTTGCAACATTGTCGATCTTATGTAACTCTTGAGTCGGCGTAAGGCCGAAAAACTTCGTTCATTTGAACAGGGCGAGCCAGGAATTGTGATGAGTAGTCGGACGAAGCGTACAGAGTCTGGTATGAGTCCTCTAATCCATTTGTACTTCTGTAAAAAATCTACAACCACTCTTAAATTTTTTGCCTCCTCATCTTGCCTTTTCAAAAGTTGTAAAAACATGTCTCTATCAATGAGCAATCTTTCTTGGTCAAAATCATGATTGTAGAAATTTATAATTTTTGCTACATTTGTGGGTTGTCCCAAAGTGAATCGTTCTAACGATTTGAAGAAGTGGGTGGAAACGTTGTCGAATCGACTCTTTAACTGATCATAAAAATAATATTTGCGGAGAAAATCTTGAGGTGTTTCGAATCGGAGATTTTCACTCTTACCTTGATCGAAATTTTGCGTTGATGTGGGATTTGAGGTTCGCTGGTTTCAAAGTTAGTACCTGACTGCACACCTTCCCGCAAAATTTCTTCGAATTTTGACTTTCGAGCACAGTACAAAACATCAGTGATTGCTTCTATCTTCGCATACGATTCAATAACAGATAGATTAGATTTCTGTAGATCTGCATTCAAAATTTCGACGCGATCACCAATTTCTATCATCATTGTTAAATATAAAACACACGCAAATGATTCCATGTCGGAGTAAAATCCAGAAGCCTTAGCAGCGACAGCGTTGTCTACTTCTCTGGTTACAGAATGTTCGTACAAAAATTGAAGATTAAATATGTTTATACATACAAAACCAAAATAATTGATTTAAACTTATAATTTTTTATAAATACCTTGTCGGACAATAGGCTGCAAGAGAAGTCAAATCATCATTAGTTTCTTTTTGTATTCCAATTTGTAGTTTCTTAAACTGTCCAAGCCGTTTCGGCGAGTCTCGCACGACGTTTATCAAATCTTTTACTGTTTCAATAAATTTTCTCGCTATTATAATTCTCTCAATTCCATCTTGTAGTACAAGATTGAGGTTATGAGCATTACAGTGCACAAATAATGCTCGAGGCTATTCTTTGCGTATTCGTAACTGTAATCCCGTTATTTTTCCAGAAACGTTAGAAGCCCCATCGTAGCGCTGACCCCTGAGTTTTGAGAGTTCTCACTTGTGCTTGGCGAAAATGTTATTGACCAAAACAAATAAGGCTTATTAAGTTGAGGCCATGGATTGTCTTTCGCCCAGTTTTTAAAAATAAATGGTACTGGAGAACTACTCGAAGTAGTTTCTAGGGGAAAAAAATTTAGCGGAGGAATCTGTGCAGTTTTGATACCATTCCTCTGAGAGCAGCAGGATCACCTCATCTTCACACAATTCTCTTAAAACCAAAAACTGCAATGCTCAGTCACTCATTTTTCACAAACTACGCTCTACTATAGCCAAAATGTTTAAATCCGCCATTCAAATTAATAGAGAGTGGCAAGAGAAAAGATCCAGCAAATAAACCTGATGACACGTACTCGGACCGCGGACGTAATGTTTATATGTACCTACAACTTGGTTGCCAATTAAGTTCACTACAAAGTTGGCAATCAAGTTGGTCGTCTGTGGGCCTCTTAGGTATATGTTTTATTATATGATAGTAGTGTGTCTCAAAATGAAACCAAACCTAAGTCCTATTTAGATATTTGTGTACAAAAACTGAATCTGTGGCAAAGTGTACACTAGGTAAAAAATAATGTTCTCTGAAAGAACGTACCACCATTGCTTTAAAAAGCAATTTGGAATCTATCGATCCAGAAGAATTTAAAACGTCTGAAAAATTAAATGTAGATCTTAAACTACATGAAAAAAATTACCAATGTCACTCTAATCAAGTAGTAAAAGCAAAAAGGACTGCCATTAAAAGTAGATCCTCTTAAGTGATGGCAAATGAACGATCACAAATATTCTATGTTGTTTCCATTAGTCCCCAGGTTTTTGTCAGCCCCGCCTAGCAGTGTCTAGCGAAAAATTGTTCAGCGAAAGGTTTAATTTGTGTGTATGGGGGGGAAGGAAAAAATTAAAAATGAGAAAAGCGTTTGTTTTTAAAAAATAACTTGCCACTTTAAGCTTTCGAATATTAATTATAGTAATTAGAAAACTACTACTTCAAAATCAGTTACTGTTTGATTTGATTATTAAAATGAACATTATTCCACTTGTCATTTTTATTAAATAGAAGTAACTAGACACTAAATCATATTTTCATAAAACTTAGGCTTCTGTTTCCGCTTCCATAATGTCTCTTCTGTTACATCTCTAGTACATACACGTGAATATTCATTACATGCCCACGTATTTATGTATAGAGTGAAGAACAAGAATAAGAATTTTACTTTTACTTACTTTAAACGATTTTTACTGTCAGCTGACTGAACAAGGCCATCTTTTAAGGTTCCAGTGGATCATTCGTCGAAGGGCGATAGAAATTTATCCTCCACTTTCTGCTGTCTTCTAGCATTATCTACACTCAATTCGTTTCTCCTGTTCAGCTTCACTACGAATTTACACGACTGCTTTGGACGCACACTATTTTCTTGCGTTCACTCACAAGATTGTTTGCTCAGTAGGCGACATCTGGGGTGGCGGTCTCTATTGAAACATCAAAGGGATTTAGCGCGTCGCTAATGGTGCTGTGGGCACACAGGCTATTATATACGCATTTTGATGAATGAAACTAACATGATTACCTGCTCTGCTCGCTATTTCTTTCTTTCTCTCAATTCTTTCGCCTATGAACTCTGAAATACCCACCCGGAATTTCCCGGGTGGGTACTGCTACCCACCATACCCACATTATCCGCCGGCCCTGTCTCTTGGGGTATCTACATAACTTAAGAATAAAAGAAGGTCGAAATTCCACAGTGAAGGTTTGTAAATATCATCGGCACCAGCACCAAATGTGCCAATGGCTTAATTTTCAGCAACCTTTTAAGAAACACTGAACCAAAAGAACTAATTATTTTTTTCACATCCGTTTCTTTTGTTTCTCCAAAATACATTTAGTTAAATTTATCAACCAAATCAAATGCTTAATTTTCTCGACTCGGTAGCTGGAGTCACTTGACTTTAACTTGTCATATACAAGGATAACTTGGATACAACTCAATGAATTCGGTAAACAAATCACAGTCCAAGATTCTAAAAGACTATCGTGTAAAATGTTTTCGAAAAGAAAAACAAAATAATAGTTATTTTAGCACCGCACAAGCTGACAGATGATTAAAGACTGAAGGGAAATCGTCAGTCAATACCGAAAACAATGCTCCCACTGATCCATATTCTGGAAATCGTCCATCTTCATTCATTTCAAGCAAAACGCCCGGTCTGCTGTACATAAGCAATGTTTTGTCTGATATGCTTTGCATATTCAAGTAAAACGTCCGTCAAGAAGTCACGTGTAGACTGGCCTTATGCCCACCATATGGCACTAGCCTAGCAAGATGGCTGCCATAGATTGACTGAAGGCAACATGCCAAAATGGCTGTTTATTTTATTTATAGGTAGTAAACAAATACTTAAAATATAAAAAAATGAAATGAAAAGCCGATTCCAATTTATTGTTTATATTTATTTCAGCATTACCAGTTATAAACAAAATTTTGAGGCAATATAACTGTTCCTAAAGAAGATATTTTATAAATACTAAATATTGATTGGCAAAAGCAAAATTCTTGAGCCTTTATATACAATTTTTTAAATGTAAAGCTTTTCGACAGGAAGCATATTTTTTATCGTATTATGCAGAAATAGGAGGAACGTAAATGACTTTTGGCCACAAGACAGCACAGCCAGCACGATTTTTGTATGTGGTTTACACGTGTTTTTGGAGCGGTCTTTTTATTTAATAGTCTGCATAATAAGATGAAGACATTTAATTAAAACCACCCTTGCCCATGGTCAGAAGTTAGCCGGCGATACATGCAACTCAAGACCATCGGGCTACATTAGCCATCACGCAGCAGAGGCCGGCAGGACACATCCTCCCGCTTTCCCAAGCTTTTACAGTTTGTATTTTACCTTATTCAGTTATTTAAATTATCTGAGTGTAACTTCGAATTTCGTTACAGATTTTCCTCTCGTCCCATTTACTGAGGACTGCAGCTGCAGCCGACACCTAGGAGAGAGCGCAGCGGCTGTCACCACGCGGCGCGTCACAAATTATTCCTTCAAACAACCATACAGAGATCTCGTGGAGTTCCACTATATTAAGAAACTATCTTAGCACAACATTTGATAATAAACTCAACTGGGCAGGAGACATTTGCTATGTAGCAGGAAAATGTTTCAAAATATTGCAATTGTTATGGTGATGAGGGAAAGTTACCAGATAAGTGAAGGAATTGGATTACAAAATGTTGGTCAGATCATTTCTTGAATATGGTGGTGTAGTAAGGGACCCACATTCTGGGTATCCAAAATTGGACTAAGAATGAATGCCAAGAAGGACTGTGATAGTTTTGTCTCTCGAAATTAACGCAGAACTTAATCAGTAATAGATATAATAAAGAGCTTGAATGAGATTCATTTGACAGGAGGAGGGTGAAGAGTGCCATGGGAGTGTAGAAGGCACATATCGGTAGTGATGTGTTCGAAGATATTGGTGTAATAATTAAAAGTAATGCATGGAAGGGCAAAGGTAACCATTACCACAAGCTGGCACACGATTTCAAGGCACAAGGATATGGGAAGATTTTCTTTTTGTATGTAAGAGGTCATGGATTTGAATAAGTTACTTAAAGAAATGATCAATAATTTAGCAATAATATTTAAAGAATTTTAAGGTGTAATTTGTAGAGGACAAAAGTTGGTGAATACAAGAATGGAGGGAAAATTTGTGTGTTTTTGTATAAGGAAATTACCACCGGATTATGCGCTCCATAGCAATTAAACTAATTAACATTGTTTAATTCAATATTCTTCACACATTATTTCCATTTCCAAGGTAATTTTTGTTAGAAAATATTTGGATAAATAGTTTCACAACTGTTGACTATTTGATGTCATCAAAGGGAACGATGTTATCCACTTACATTCTGTGGCGGGCCAAATTCATACTGATCATTAATGAAATAACTTTTACTTTACATGCTTTTTCCTTTTGTCTTCTTGATCAAGTAGAACATCATGAATTCATCTCTCACAATAACAATCACTAATGATTTTTTCAGTGTAATTTTGATCCTACCCATGTCATCAGAGGCGAGAGGTACTTCATTGGAATAGTGTAACACTACATCTCAGGACTACATTATCCCCTATTGTATGTCATGGGACTGACATTTCACCAATTTCATGAAAATGTAATCAACACATTTCAAGAGAAAATAATTAGTATTTTCATACTTGAAGGGCGTACCAAGAAAAACAAAGATACTTTTATTGCGTTTGGTGATTTAGAAAAAACTTTTTGAATGTTAGGTACGACAAGATGCTCAAAATTTTAAAGAAGTCAGGCCTAAAACATTGAGATAGAAGAATATAAATTATATAAGAATCAAGTTGTTATAATAAAAGTAGGGAGTCAGAAGAGAAGATTTAAGCAATATGACATAAATAATAATAATACAGATTATAAATTAATACAGTTTTTCTTATTGTATATTCTCTGGAAAGAAACTGAGTGATATTATTGTTGTGATTCACAGCAATAATAATATTATTCAGTTTGTTTCCTGAGAAATGTTTATATAGATTATACTTTGACCATAGTGAAGATTAAATATTTGAAGCTAAGCAGTATTTTTAATTACAGCATACATATTACATTTCTGAAAGCCTAGCAGAACATTCTTGAAGCAAACATAAGACTAAAAATGAGATAATTATTGCTGACACAGATATAAACTACGAATAACATTTCCTTATAACATGTGCACAATGATTTGAAGATCCACTATAACGAATCAGTACACACAATCTCTCTTAAGGAAATTATCTGGATGACC
>JARYHS010006964.1:2299421-2315828 GCA_031002005.1 Vandiemenella viatica
AAAGCTTGGGAAAGCGGGAGGATATGTCCTGCCGGCCTCTGCAGCGTGATGGCTAATGTAGCCCGATTGTCTTGAGTTGCATTTATCGCCGGCTAACTTCCGGCCATGGGCAGGGTGGTTTTAATTAAATGTCTTCATCTTATTATGCAGACTATTAAATAAATAGACCGCTCCAAAAACACACACAAAAATCGTGCTGGCTGCGCTGTCTTGTGGCCAAAAGTCATTTACGTTCCTCCTGTTTCTGCATAATACAATAAAAAAATATGCTTCCTGTCGAAAAGCTTTACATTTAATAAATTGTATATAAAAGCTCAAGAAATTTGCTTTTGCCAATCAATATTTAGTATTTATAAAAAATCTTCTTTAGGAACAGTTATATTGCCTCAAAATTTTATTTATAACTTGTAATGCTGAAATAAATATAAACAATAAATTGGAATTGGCTTTTAATAGCATTTTTTTAATTTTTTTAAGTAATTGTTTACTACCTATAAATAAAATAAACAGCCATTTTTGACATGTTTCCTTCAGTCAATCTAGGCAGCCATCTTGCTTGGCTAGTGCCATATGGTGGGCCTAAGGCCAGTCTAGACGTGACTTCTTGACGGACATTTTACTTGAATATGCAAAGCATATCAGACAAAACATTGCGTGTGTACAGCAGACCGGACGTTTTGCTTGTAATGAATGAAGATGGACGATTTCCAGAATATGGATCAGTGGGAGCATTGATTTCGGTATTGACTGACGTTTTCCCTTCAGTCTTTAATCATCTCTCAGCTTGTGCGGTGCTAAAATAACTATTATTTTGTTTTTCTTTTCGAAAACATTTTACACGATGGTCTTTTAGAATCTAGGACTGTGAATTGTTTACCGAATTCATTGAGTTGTATCCAAGTTATCTTTGTATATGGCAAGTTAAAGTCAAGTGACTCCAGCTACCGAGCTGAGAAAATTAAGCATATGCTTTGGTCGATAAATTTAACTAAATGTATCTTGGAGAAACAAAATAAACGGATGTGAAAAAATAATCAGTTCTTTTGGTTCAGTGTTTCTTAATAGGTTGCTGAAAATTAAGCCATTGGCACGTTTTGGTGCTGGTGCCGATGATATTTACAAACCTCTCTGTTGAATTTCGACCTTCTTTTATTCTTAAGTTATGTAGATACCACAAGAGAAGCAATTATCAAAAAGAGAATGATTCAGAAGTTAAAGTACGTTTTTAACCGCTGCAAATTAACAGAACTGTATAAAGACATGTTAATATAAAAATAGATTTATTTAATAGCTAGACGGTAGTAGTGCTAAATATAAATGAAATAACTATTGTCTTGAAAATTATTTTATCAAAGTCTCCTAAAAGAGTTACGGCGTTGTCCTGCCAATTTCATGATCCTTGGTTATTAAAGGACTTATTGAATGTATCCCTTACACGTTTCGTAACTTTCAGAACAAGTCCATGTCTTCATAACTGAATATTGTGTATATTTCCTGGTTTCAACGTTACGTATATAACTCGACAAGATTCTGGTATAAGGCAGCTAAGAGACTGTTGTGATATTACAGCTGTGCACTCAAATCTTGAGATTGTTTCGAAATTACAGTTGTGAACTCTAGATCTTCGGAGCTTTTACTTGTTACTAGAAATCTTAGAATAGCACTCAGTCTCTCAAGGAGTAAGATTCTCCTTCTCACAGCAGTGTCTCTTTTTAGATTATTTCAAATGAGTATTTGTAACCATTCATATATAATTACGTCAGTCGTAAAGTTCATGAGTTAATTTTCGAAGCAAATTCAGATGAAAGAAATTTTATTTCTTTAACAACCACCTTCTAGACCATTTTTACTCTTTAATCTCATGAGACTTATTGAAATAACTACTAAAATTAATGCTTCACCCATGATTCCAATAGAACTGAGGTAAAGACGGAAGTCAAAACATAAGAGTGTGAACGCGGGTTTTTAGTCAGTTTTACCTGACGTCTTGCCTGATTTAGGTAAAACATCTGTCAAGACATTACGTGTGGAAGGACAGCCAGCTATCAAAACTATTGACGTTCAATGATTTTTGTGTTGGTTGAATTTCTTTTAAAAAAATAATAATTTGTGCCAATATTTGGTGTGACTGCTTACTTACATATTAACTGGCGATTATTTTTTTTAATAGTTTTGTTTTAAATCCGTTGTAAATAAAATTGCAATTAATAATGGCAGAAAGTACAAGAAAATGTTAGTTACGTATTGCATTTTTGTAAGACTAATCTAGTATATTTAGTGTAACATTGATAACTGTGTATAAACCATCATGGTTTATTTTTGCTCCCTGTATTCTATCCTAGACAAGGGAGTTGTTTGGAGAAAAGTGATGGAGGAATAATCTTGAATGACCGCCAGACTTGGATGAGGAGGTTGTGCAGGACATCCCGCAAAGCGGAAACGTATAGTAGAGGAGAAGGTCCAAATATGGGCTAGGGTCTAAATACGGGCTACTTGCTGAAAGTGGGGGAAGGATGTTGTGCTCAGGCATGAGAATGGCACCAAAAAGAACATCAAATAGCAGGAAAAAGAGTAGTGAGCAAATGATCTTGGTCCGTGACACACGTGCGTTGGCGCGTAAATTATACTATCGGAAAACGTACATTTGAAAAGCTGAAAACTTTTCAAGGTATGTCAACATTAATTTGTCTCTTTCTTACTTACTAAGTAAATTAAATGGCTTTCACCTTATCTCAAAGTACATGACCTGAGATTCGTCCAGGACACCTATCCTGTTCGATTTGTTTGTTTTGTAAAGGCTGCCGTGACCATCAACTTGAAGTACCGCATGGTCTAAAAACGGAATACCATTGATGGTCCAATAACGGGCTAGCTCTTGACTTGAAAACGCGATGATTTCAGCACCCTGGATCAACAACCGACTACTCAAACTTCCACGTCCAAAAGGGTTAATCCATTTCATGTTACTTCAGTCCCCACCATTGCAAAGAAAAATCAGTTGTGGACGCAAGTGCGCCAAGACTTGCGTCATAACTGTATCTCCTTACACCGAATAATTGAAGAAAGGTGTGAGGTGTACAGACTTGAAGAATTGTCAGACGACTGTGAAAGTGTAATCAGTTGCCTCAGCAAAGAAAAAGAATTCAAAATTGCCAAGCCAAACCAAAAAGCCCATTAGGTAAGCTCAGCGAAGAGTTGGAAGAAGATCATAGGGTCCCTCCTACTGATGACGACATTGACGACGACGACGTTGACGACGACGACATTGACGACGACGAAAATGACGATTTCTGTGTGGGATAAACGTGGTGATGACAATGCAGCATGCAATTTAAGTGATGGACTCTTTTCAGACGATGTCAGATTCGAAGTGTGGATTCAGTTCTACAAGTGTGAAGGTTGGGCAGAGACAGAATATGTTGGAATGGAAAACGAAATATATCTGCAAGTAAAAAAGGTAGTGAGGAGATTTTAAAATGTCAAGTTAATAAAGTTTTTGAACAAAATTTGGTGTTCTTTAATTTATTAGAAAATAAATTTCCCTTTTTATACAAGTATCCCGTATTTGGACCACCTCTTGAAAATCAGTCATTTTACATTTCTTTATTCCTTTGATTTTGGAAAATTAAAACTGGTTATTGATGTTTCTAACCCTCATATCAGCTTCATGATTGTTTATGGAAGCAAATGACATCAAAATTATCCACATTGAGTGACCAGGAAAATCACAAGGACCACAATAATAGTGGTAGCCCGTATTTGGACCTTCTCCTCTATTAATAATAATCCTAACCACGTATTATATTATTCCCGGTAAAAGAAGCAAATCGTGAAATGGAATTCCCTTGCTCGTAATTAATTTCCTAAGGACATACTTCAACACAGAAACGTACACTCTTAAATAAATTTTCTCTTTTCCCCCTCCCCATGTGGAGAAAGTAAAATGTTACTGATCCACGACACAAAACTTATAAACATATTTTAAAAGACATGTAATAATGAATTGTTCAAATATAGCGCTTACTGTTTCCTGTCTGCTCCAGTCACCACCATTTGAGCTTTCACCAAAATAGTAATGAATGCACAATGATGGAAGAGAGAAAAAGGCCGCCCTTAAATGAATGTAAAATGAATAGTTTGTCTATTTAAACATCTAAATTTAGAATGTGACACTATTTATTGGAATTTCAAGGGAAACAAAACAATAATAGCTAGTTTCGTAAAGAAATAACTATGTAGTTAAGTCGATAAATACTCAATTTTAAAACTACTTCTCTTTTATTCTTATATTTCATTTTCCTCTTCCAAAAACAAATACACCTCTTCCAAATACGTTGGCAGCCCTGCTTAGGGGACTGGCCAACTGTGAAGAAGTAGTAGTGCTAACAGCCTCCACCAGAGCGCTGTAGCGCTGTCTTGTTCGTTGTAGTCAGCCATTGTGTGGTTTGTTGTTGTGGAGAGTTGGTGTCTTGCCCGGCAGTTACTGGTAAGTTAATATGATACTGTTGAATGGTCTTCTCACATGGTTTCGAGTAGTTGTCTCGTTATATTCTAGGTGTGGACAAAGTTGTTTTACCGTTACAATATTGGTGTTTCTTATACTCTATATTCAGCAATAGTATTGTTTCAACTGCACCTAATAACATAATTTATGTGATGCGTTGTAAGAAAGGTTGGGTTTTATCTAACAGGCAATACCGCTCGCTTCGCGCTGTTAACGTGTCGTCATTGTGACGTCACGTTCACGTACAGTCAATTTTTCTGTGTATTGTGCCCTCGCTACGCTCGGTCACAATAATTTAAAACTGTACAATATCAACATAAACTGATGTCCCGAAGGTGGATCAGATGCAGGCGGCCGCTGGTAAGCGGCCGCAGATGTCCGATAACACAACCAGATGTCCAGTGTTTGATGTGTTATCGGACGTCTGCGGCCGCTTACCAGCGGCCGAATAGTCACAAAAATTGACGGTACGTGAACGTGACGTCATAGTGACGACACGTTAACAGCGCGAAGCGAGCGGTATTGCCTGTTAGATAATACCCGAAAGGTTAAAGCCTAAAGTTGTAAACTATCACAACAAGATAACTTTAGAATCAAACGGGAAAGTTTCCATGTTCATAAATCGTCTAGGTTTCTTTCTACGCTATTCTTTCCACGTTCTGTTTATCGTTGCAGATAATTGTTTGTTCTATCCAAAGCAGTTTCATTGTAGCAGAATTTTGATTTCAATGTGCCACGTTTGAACTCCGCGATTGTTGCAGGTGAAGACTTCTGTTTTCAGTTCTTGCGACTTAATTGTTTATGCTATTGTTTGTTGCCATAAATGTCTCTTTCCAACTGTGACTTTTAATTTCTTATACTATCTTTCTACTAGATGATAAATACTTCTAGCAAGCTGGTTTTTTATTTCTTTATTTGTTTTTATTTTTGCTTTTGTTTATGGATTTACGCCTCGTCAACGCCGATGTCATTAAAGGAGAGAAAGGGAAAGGAACGGGCGATGGCTTTTAGAAGGAACCATCTCGGTATTCACATGGAATGATTTCTGGGAACTATGGGAAACCAAAATCTGGATGGCCGGACGTGCATTCAACTCCCCCATCCTCCCGAATGTGAGACCTGTTTCATGTTCAGGTTTTGTGTGTGATTTGATCATCTGTAGGACTTGCTATGCTAAAACAGCTAGATTTGGGGTCACTGGAAGTACGCGGCGGGTGAAGGGAGTGCTGGGAGTGTTTTATTGGTACAGGAATTAGCTGGCACTCGATTTCAATCCCAACGGAGGGGAAAAGTTAATTTTGTTTGTTAGCAAGTGAGGAAATACAATAAATTTCTTAGGCAAACGCAGAACAATTTACTACAAATAATGAAAACACTTGAAATTAAAATTCTTAGATGGTAAGTGTGGTGATATTGCACTTAAAACATTCAAAAGTATAAATTATGTTATTTGAAAGTAGGTGTTTTGTGAAATTGTTACAGTAGCATAAGCTTATACGGAATTAAACTAATTAATTAATGTTCGGTGTGCACTTTGATTTAATTTTGCGTATATTGGCTGCAGTTTCGTCGCGATAATTTTTTCACTGTTTTTCAACCTCGTAGGGGGTGAGTGGTGACGTTTGGCCTCAGATTCGGGAGGACGTGTGTTCGAATACCCTCTTCAGCCATCCAGGTTTCGCTTATAAGTGGCTTCCCGAAATCGCTCCAGGTGAAAGCTAGGATGGTTCCTTCAAAAGGCCATGGTTGTATCCTTTCCCGTTCCCTGCCCCAATTGCTTTTCTGCTTCTAATCACCTTGAAGTCGATGAGGTGCAAAGCCAGGGACGGGGCTAAAAGTACTAAGGTCACCCCGACAACATGGATTTTGGGGATTTTTTTATATATATATTTTTTTTTTTTTTTTGCTCTACTGGCAATCTGGAATAATGAGATTTTTGCCGACGACCCCCTCCTCGCCCGAGTCAAGCCCCGTAGCCCCCCCTCCCCACCCTCGAACTAAAATCCGGGATCCACTACTGCGTAAAACCATAAGTAAAAAAATAATTCACTGTTCGGTAATTGAGTTCTAAGAGTCAGTAATGGTTTGACAGGTTGTCGTGGCTGTTGTTTTCTGCTGTACTCATGGGTAGTAGTTATTAAATCTGTCAGTTACGTGCAGTATCTCTGCAGCAGGACGGATATTTCTATTTGTTTATCCTTTGTGGTAGAAGTGGTTATAAAGTCTTCCTCCGCGGAAATCGATACTGTACAATAATCAATCTCCTCGCTATCTGCCGTTCAACAGCACTGAAAGTGTTGGTGTTATGATGAATCCCCAACTTTTTCATAGAAATGAGCATAAGAATGTAAATTTTCAAAAACGTGAAAAGCAGTGTGGCTCCATAGTATCAAGTTAGGGAACGTCTAGCGGTGGGAGGAGGGGTTAGCTGGAAATCCGGGCTGGGCTACGTGTGAAAAAGGGGGGGGGGGTGTAGGGTTCCGTGCCAGGCCACCTAGCTCTCCATTATATCATTTGTCACAGTTTAAAGGCCCCTTTAGATGACCCTTTCCCTATTACCTGGTCCCTTTCCCGATTTCACATTCCTCCCGTCGACAGAGTGTTGCATTTAGACGACCCGTCGGCCGGCCCGATCTGGTACTACCGTATTAGCGGCCTGCCACCACGCGTATATCCGTCTTGCTCTGAAATTTGTGCGTTCCATTTAATAGTAATACTAGTAATAAAATTAGTTGGTTACAAATTTTGTTAATGTTCTAATAATTAAATTAAATATGTATGGCCCCATATTTAATAAAACACAGATTCTTGGTGTAACCCTGGTTATTTTCGACTTGTCAATTCCGGCCGCCTGGCGACTGTGAATGTTACGTCATGGACACGTGACGTTCACGTACAGTCAATCGCATATAAAAATATGTCACTAAGGGACTGCGCGGGAAGTGTGTTATCGGACATCTGCGGCCGCTGATGCACCTTCGGGATATCAGTTTATGTTGATATTGTACACAAAAATTGACTGTACGTGAACGTGACGTCACGATGATGACACGTTAACAGTCGCGAGGCAGCGGTATCGCCAACTCGAAAATAACCGTAACACTGACTGCTTGACATTGTGCGAAAAGACTAGGAAAAGAAAAAGTCTTGTGTCAAGCAATCATATTTACAAAAGGCATACTTTCAGTCATAGATTTAGATGCTGTTCGATGGTGAAGATTTCCGGAATTTCTAGTGGATGACATATAAAATGCCTCATTTTTCGCGTCTTTATAAAAAGTATCATACTTTATTCTTTGTCCTACCAATAAAATATAAAATACATGTAACTGAACGTCGTTCTGCTAGTTCCACATGATCCTGCAGGAAATGTGCCTATCGACCCGAGATATTTTGTTCGCTCGCATCCTTTTATCGGAGTCGAGGCAATAATAGCGGACCATTCATATTATTACACTCCAGTCGAGTCTTGTCCGCTCGCCGTTATTTCTGAACGCAACGGTGGATTGACAAGTGGAGAATTTGTGGTTTCTTCTGTTTCTCGTCGTTTTGAGATTGGAGTTTTCAATGTTTAAAATGACAAGTAATTCAGATTCTGATTGCGATAGTGATAATTGACACACCAGTAACTCTAAAGGAAGCAAAACTGAAGAAACCTAAACAATTTAAAAAAAAAACCATAAAGAATGGTGGCGCTTGCACTGCAATTATTTTCTTTTAGATTGCCCCCCATCCTTTCCCGTCTCTAAAGACCTCGCTGTTAGAGAGACATTAAGCAGATACAAAAAAAAAAAAAAAAAATATTAGGACGGCTGCTACTTTAAAAGATCTTAAATTTTTTTTTGAAAACATGAGGAATTGAACATGAGAATCTGAAAATCTGGGCGTGTCAATATGCACACCAAACAATCTGTGAGAGCTGACAGAGACAGTTTCGGAAGAAAAAACGGACCGGGGACCTCGGACCGGATAACTGGTAGTGTAACGATCGACCAAGGGAAAATCTGGTAGAATGGTGGGGGAACCCTTTATCGGGTGCCCGTTTTATCGGACCCGTTGTTTCAGATCCGGTCCGGTCGTCTAAACCCCGCTTTAGCTCTCTACGTGGCTTTTGCCTCTACCCCCCCCCCCCCGCGTAGCACGTAGCTTTTTTTCCTTTTGATTCCAGAAGATATTTTGTACTGTTCTCTCTTGTCAGACTATTGTAAATTAAATACAGAGATAATTAACTGAGGGAAATAAATATTCGCATGCTGTTGTGTGTTCTGTACCTCATTTTAACTGTGAAAAATGATTTGAAAGGAAAGCTACGTGGCCTGGCTCGGAACCCCCCCCCCTTCCCCCCACGTAGCACAGCGCAGCCCTCCAGCCAACCCCCCCCCCCCCCCCTGGAGGGAGCCACATGGTTTGTGCACGCTCCCTTATCGGCTCGTACCGCGGTCTCTCATCGATCGTGGTGGTTGAGCGGTAACGCTCTGGCCTCGCATTCAAGAGGACGTGGGTTCGAATTCCCGTCCAGATATCTTGATTTGGGTTTTCCATGGTTCTCCCAAATCACTCAAGTGAATGCCAGGATGGTTCCTCCAAATGGCTATGTCCGAATTCCTTCCCGTTCCTTTTTCCCAGTCGTTTCCCATATCTAATGACCTCTACGTCGACGAGGCGTAAAAACCATAAGCAAAAATAGGTAGTTAACTTAATCTCGAAGGAAAATGTATTAGTGTATAGATTATATAGTAGTATAGTGTCATCAGTCTTTCAACTGGTTTGATACAATCCTCCATCCCTTCCTATCCTGTGCTAACCTCTTCATTTCTACATACCACTTACAACCCACGTCCTCAATCATGTGCTTCATATATTCCAATCTCTGTCTTCCTCTACAGTTCTTAAATATTATGTTTTTCTTGCTGGTAGCTGAAAAACTCATGAGTGTAGTAAGTTTACCTCACAGCTTATACTCACCTATAGGCTTATACAGGACGAGGACGATATCGATTTTATGTGAACAAATATTACAGTTTTAAATTTTATAACTCGGTTGTAGTTAAGTTTTTAATGTCGTGCCCGCGGACCAACTGTACCATTTGAGAGACAAGTTCGCAAAACGTGTGCGAAACTGTTTTTAAACATCACTGTCTTTTGTTTGTAATGTGTAACGCTCGCAGGTAACTTGCCGCTCGTTTCAAATCTTGTGACGTTGTTTAAGTGTAGTTGACGCAGCGCCCACAATGTAACGTCGGTGTCGATGTTTCATTGTTTTGATAGTTTCTTCCTCCAATTTCCGACACAAATATCTGAATCACCAAAACACATGATTTACTGCCATTTTTTCCCCTTGGGCTCTATTGTGTGCGTTATAAATTATTTTATAGCTGTGCCATTCTTCCTCGTAATTTCTAACTCGTGTTTGCGATTACTTGTCAACTGATTTATATTTTGTGTTTTTGCAATAGGTTTGTCTATCAGAATAACTCTACTATTGCGTTAGCTGCTTACTTGCAGCCGGTATTTTGTACTGCCACTTGTTCCGCAATAGTTTTTTTGTAAGATTACACCAGTGCATGAATGCTATGATAAATATATCTTTAAAATATATATATATGGTTTTTTTTTAAGTTATCTAATTCAAGAACTGCTATAATATTTTTGCAGGTAAATTAATCATGTTTGTGAGGCCTTTCTTTAACAATTTCACTTGTAACAATTACGCCATATGTTAAATTTAGTCCAGACTGTTTCCAGTGAACTGTTGACAGATTGAAGTTAGAGCCTTTGAATGATCGCAGCACATAATTCAGCAATATATGTGATTGGAAATTACTCAAATAGGCCGTATATCATTTTATTTTTATTTGTAACTCGTAGTGCTTTGGACGCTAGACAAAAGTCTCACAGTACGATTTGGGGCGGAGTCAATTTTTGAACCTTCGGCATAGGTGTATGCGCGGCAAATTGAAATTGTTTCAACAGGTCGTTAAGACGACACGTATTAATTACTGTCGGTGGAAAATAAATCTCCATTTGTGATGCTGGGTTTCTGTGTAATGTTTAAGTGGTATATTTAAGACAACAGAGCACTCAATGAATGTGTTAACCTTTTGAGGGCTGTGCTGACACAACCGCAAGGAACACAGTGAAGTTGATACCAAGTTCAGTAAGTGAGCGGTGACGCTCTGGTCTTGGATTCGGGAGTATGCTGGTTAAGGTGGCCATACACGATCGCTCCATCCGTCCAAATGGAGCGATGTCACTCCATTATCGTATCGTGTGTGGGGAAACTGATGTGGATGACGTGGAGTGATTTGGATATCCCGTCAGTCCAATATCCATCAGTTTCGTCCATCAAGCCGACCGACGGTGTGTGGGGAAAACCACGTGGAGCGACACCAAGCCATCACTCCAGTCGGCTCGTGTATGGTGAAACACTGTTCTCATTCTGTCACCAACCACCGAGCAGACAGCATCAGTGCCATGAGTGGACTATGCAACATTGTACCATTTCTTTTTTGTTTTGAATCTGCTATAGAAATATTTCTTTTGCTACTAGTTAAATATTATTTTGAATGTAGAATTGAAAATAATACAGTTTTAAATATTAATAAGTAACAATTAGAACGATTATTTTTTTTTTACTTTTAAAAAAATTAATAATAATGTCGTCTCAATAAGACTTCGTGCTGGAGATTATTGAGAAGTACAAGGACTTACCATGCTTGTAGGATCTCTAATCCTGACTACCATGACAAAATATAAATAAATGTGGCAATAAATCAGTTGTTAATATTATTTAAAAGTAAAGACATGAACTCCAACAGAGAAACCGTGTTGGAAAAAAAAAGATAATTCTTTGCTATGTTCATTTTAAGAAGATCATAGTATGATAAGATTAATTTTATATGAGCCTACTTTTTTAAATATGTTGTTTTACTACATTTGACGTACCTGTCACTATTTTCAGCCTGCTAAACTATTTCAATTTAATGAATCTGTTTTATAATTATTTTTTAATATTTTTAAAAGTTTTCGTAATTTCACAAAGCTTATTTTTCATAATTTCGCACTTTTTTGGACGTTTATTTAATTCTCAGGACTTTTATTCAGTATTCAATAGTTTGAATATCCTTTAAAATTAACTCGGGCTCATTTTATTTAGTACTTGGCATAACTAGATTGTTGTATAGCAAACTGAAAACCTATTGTTGCTTGCTTTGCCTCTTTTTTCATTGTGGTGGCTGACTGGAGTGATGGAATGGTCCTGTATGTGCTACCCTTTTATATGTCATCAGCATGGATGACATCCATACAAATGACATCCAAATGGAGCGATCGTGTATGACCACCTTTAGAATTCTCGTCCTGCCATCCAGATTTATAGAAATGACTCCTGGTGAATACCGGGATGGTTCCTTCAAAAGACCTGTGCTGAATTCCTTCCCGTTCTTTGCCACCAATCCTTCTTCCGCGTCTAATGACCTCAACGTCGATGAAGCGCAAAGCAATAAAAAAGAGAGAAACTCGTCTTAAGTAGGACAAACGGCGCCTTACATGCTTCCTGGAGCGCTGCTCTCGTGTTCATTACTGCTCAGCTGTTTGTTGTCAATCATCTGGTGACTGCTGCGTTGGTCACTCTCCGGCAGAATCAAGTAGCTCTAGAGCGCCAATATTTATGTTTTCATCAATGGTTTTTAAATTTTATGAATTGTGCACGCGTATTTACAGCTCATAGCACTAGAGCGTAGTCTCATATATTCTCAAATACGGTTCCCGTAATGACAAATGAGAACTTATTGCTATTAAAAGTGAGCTGAGGGTCTCACTATAGCTTTGTGACTTCCTTGTTTTTAGATTTAGTTTCAACCTAAAACGAGACTCTTCAATTCATATAACTGTTTCGATTTTCAGTCTTTCGCTTGGACAACGTTTTCCAGGTGGCGCCATTTACCAAACTCGTTTTTAAATATCTGACTAGCCATCCATTCCTCCAGCGAACTATGGACTCCCTTAACACTCGGCTATCGATTAATGTAGAACAGCAACAGGAC
The DNA here is from genome assembly GCA_031002005.1 of Vandiemenella viatica. Classification (NCBI taxonomy): domain Eukaryota; kingdom Metazoa; phylum Arthropoda; class Insecta; order Orthoptera; family Morabidae; genus Vandiemenella; species Vandiemenella viatica. The sequence goes on from JARYHS010006964.1 coordinate 2,311,971, forward strand.
AATGCCCGGTGTCGGAGGAAACTGATATCCCACATTATAGTACGTACGGTACTGTCCACAATATCTCCTGTAGGAACAATTATGAAAAATTTAGTGGAGCACTGAAGGATTTTTTCTTTATAATTTTTATACATTTCCAATATAATCTGCCCGGCAGCCGACTCTGAATATATTTGTATTTTAATTTATTCTCTTATTTTGACAAAAGAACAGTAAAAATTCCATCCTATCTATAATTTATTCACATTTGAGACTTTTCTCTGGTCATGTAAGAAAATATGTATATATGTGGTAATCCAATTCCTCGAATGGTGCTCCGATCATGTTGAATTTTCACAACTGTGAGACAGTTTCGTTGTTTATTGTTCCAACGTTTCCTTTATCTGATCAGTCTCTAACCGTTTCGAACAGGGCAAGTAGGAGGGTAGGAGACACTTAACATGAACCTCTGTGTCGTCTATCTTAATACATTCCGATAATCCTTCCAGCCAAATGGGACTACAGTTCAACGTGGAATCCGAACCACGGAAGGATTCTGGCGTACTTAACATTACACAGCGAGCAGTGCCAGGGATGATGGTTGGGTTGAGGGACTATGAAAATCCCTGCCGAGACAGGAATTCGAAGCGGCGAACTTTCTGTCTACAGCCAGACGCATTAAGGAGCGTCCATAAAGTATGTAGCTCCATTTTGGCCTCCTCTGAACGCCACTCCACACATGTAGCCCGACGTGCCAGTTGCCTCTAACCCCCCCCCCCCACGTAGCTTTTTTCCTATTGATTCCAATAGATATTTTGTATTGTTTTCTCTTGTCAGACTATCATAAACTACATAGGGATATAGTTAAATTCCGGAAATAAATATTCACATGTTGTTGTGTGTACCTCATTTTAACTGTGGAAAATAATATGAATGTAAAACTACGTGGCCTGGCTCGGAAACACCCCTCCCCAACGTAGCTCTTCACAGCTTTCCAGCCAACCCCTCCCCCACCTAGACCGAGCCACGCAGTTTATGGACACTCCCTTATCACTGAGCCCCCAGACCGCTCTTCTGTTCTACTGAGTGATCTCGATTTTGTAAGAATTAAAGTCTGCCCAAGTTTCTGATACCATACATGACAGCTTCCATAATTACTATTTACTCAAATCTCGGCTACACAAACGACTGGTAATGTGTGCTTCACAGTAGGAATACATACAAGATTTCTTTTTGCCCTGTCCATTTCACATGCTCTGAGTATCCTTTATGTTTGGTATTGAGTTTCGGTGGTACTGTTATAGTTTCATGTGCCGCATTACGTGTCCTATACTTCGGTATTGATATTAATTAACAATCTGTTGTCGGTTATTAACGATGCATTCGAAGTCGACTACTGATAATTGAATTTCAATGCACCCTTTACTGAGCAAGGATTCATTACCCACCATCTTACTGACACTATACGAACCCACTCCAGCTGGAGCGCTAGCCACCACGTTGACTACACTGGTGGAGGCAAAATTTATTTATGGCACCCATACTGCGTGCCTCGCCTTCCATGAACCTTATACCTCTTGACCGGCTTGTCCACATTCTATAAGTACTGGTTTTTAGAAATGCTCTGTCTAGAATTTCTAGATTATTGTCTGTGGTTAGCGAGAAAAAACAAGTCGGCTTTACCCCCTAAAGCAATATGTTTAAAGCATCTATCTGTTTCAAGTAATAGGTTCTAATTAAAATGGATGTATGCACTATAATAACCATGCAGCATACAAGGTACGAGAATATGGTTTAGGTTAAGTATGTTAAATTTGCAAATATTGCTACTATGTTTCTAGAGAAACGTTAATATTAATAGGAACAGTCATTTATTGCTTATAACATGTGTCTATAGATATCAATTAGTATTATAAATACACTATACCACCTACAGGAAAATTTATTTTGATGTCAAATGGGATTCTCATATCTTGAGCGTATTTTCCGCACAGATTATAAAATACTGCTGTTTCGCATATGTTTAAAGAATTATGTCAACTGTTTCATGATGACATATTTCTGATCCAAATGACACTGTCAAATGTAATAGATTTTCCATTCATCATTTTTCTGCTTCGTTCTTCACTACACTACTATACTCTACAGTATCGGCCAGCTAGTATCCACCATCCATTGATTTGCTATATATATATGCCGTATGGCCAATTATTTTGTCTACAAAGTCCAGCTGCCAAATATATGAAGCGCTCCCTCGTGTGAGATCCGAGAATGCTTAATATTCAAAGATTAATCAAAGTAATGGAACCACCCAATTGACAGTATAAATACATATGTTTTTACCTGATTTTGGTTTAGATGTGTAAACTCAAGTTTTGGCTTAAGATCTGACGGAACAAGTGTAATAGCAAAAGGTAATGAACTTCTGCCTTGGTATTTGGAATTGTGCTCTTTCACACAGTATACAATTGGCCGTTGACTCATCATACGAAAAAAAAAAAAAAAAAAAAAACACTTACTGAAAGAGAAGTCGAACACGCAGAGACAACTATGACTCAGGACGTAGACGACGAAGAGGTGGACGGGACAATCTAAACGCCATGTTTTACAATTTTATTACATTTATTTAAACTCTACAATAATCCACAAGTCTCATTTTTCTTTTTCAAAACGTTTGCAGTTTATTAAAATGACACTTCTTCCATAATTCGGAGCCAAGTATCATACCTAAAACCACAATTTTTGTATGATTCCTGTCGAGGATATCATAAAAAGGTTCACTTCATTATGAAGCATTTCTTAAAACTCGATGATTTTTTCATTAGATCACACCATTCTGTGATTTTGTCGGTCGCTGTAATTGCGACGTCAACAATGTGAAATGTTTATGTGGCCACAACAATGCCTTGTGCGACGCGCCTTATTCCTTTGATGGGAGAACCGAGACCGCCACTAGCGCCATTACTAACGGCGTGTAATGTCAAATCACGATATAAGTGTTTGACATTTGTCATCAGTGTAGCTCCAGCATTACTATAAATTATGTAACACGATAACTGTGGGAGTGGGATCTGTGAGGGGATGACGTCACTTCGGAAGTGCTGCTTTAGTCAAGTTCTGAATTTAACATTTCAAAAAGTGTGCGGTCACAGCAGATTGAGGCACTAATTGGGTGCAGCAACAGTCCCTGAAATTCGTGTGATGGCCCATTGTAGCGTCTTCATTCAACTCCAGTTAGCATTTTACTACAAAATACAATCACTTTTATACTACTTTTATTACATGACAAGTGACTATCACTCTATAATATACTTAACAAAAACAGTTGTTTCTCGTAATTCGCCGCCAGAGCGCTGTCGCCAATGTTCCTCATATTTTTTGGTCTATGGAAGGTACAGGTCTCGGCCTCTTGTGGCTGCGTCTCTACCAGCGCTGATTTTGTTTTTCGCCGTGTCAAACGATATCGAGATTATTGCTACCAGTCTCTTCCAATCACGGTACCAACGATGTTTTTTGTATTTATCTCTCATGCCTAATATTATTGAGTCAATTTGCTTCGTACTCAAATTATAAAAACGTATCTGTTACAGACATAATTTCTGATTCCATTAACCCAGAGTTTGTGTATTTCGCATTACTTTAGTCCTTACTGCAATAAAAATAATTATAACTTAAAATCTCGAAAAATAAATGCGTTGAAAATAATTATAAGGAGCTTTGTGGGTACCGAACGATTTTTTTTTTTTTTTTTTTTTTTTTTTTACTTAATGTTCAAATCTGTCAAACCGCGACTCTGAAAATGTTTGGCTTTTATATTTATTCCAAGATATATACCAACTTTTGGCGGAAAACTATAGTAAAGTTAGTTTTTTTTATGGC
>JARYHS010006964.1:2316828-2332552 GCA_031002005.1 Vandiemenella viatica
CCCCTAACATGACGTGAGATTTTGACTGGGCCCCGTCCCTCACTGCTAAGCTACCTCGTAGTTTTTATTGAGACTTTTTTATTAGCTCTCCTGCTTCCACCCCCCCCCCCTAAAGTCAACATCCAGGTCGCTTGTGGACCTTTTGATTCAATCTCTACTGTCCTTCAAGAATTTCAAAACATCACGTGAGATTTCCGTCGACCCGTCCCCCATTGGTGAGATTTCGCCTGACCCCCTTTATTTTACCTCACGTAATTAATGGACGCTCCCTTTGCTGCAATGCTGGCGGTGCCGGCACGAGTCTGCACGGACACGATCCGTTCACGCGTGATATATGTGAATAGGCGTATAGAACATTTATGTAATTATATAGTCATGTGCGGTGCCTGTAGATGTGAACCTGGCTTAAAACTGATGTATTGTTATCCCCTGTCCTGCTGGACTGTTGTTAATAAACAAACTGCTTCGACACGTTTGTGGACATATTCTTGAGACAGGGAAAGCTGTATCACTCGTCTACAATACTCCCGCAGTGCACTGCTGGAGGTGTGACCACAGACAGAGCAGCTTAATTCCTGGTGGCAGCTTGCAACCACCGTCGAACTGGCGCCGAGACGCTACTTCAAATATCTTTCCAGTCCGCCACAGGGTCGCCAAAGGCAGGGAGCAAAATAAGTTAACATTACGGATAAGGGAGCGTACATATACTACTGTAGCCCCATTTTAGCTTCCTGTGAAATCCCCCTTCCACCCCACGTAGCTTTTACCTCTACTTTCCCTCTCCCCCCCCCCCCACCACGTAGCACGTAGCTTCTTCCGCTATTGATTCCCCAAAACATTTTGTGCTGTTTTCTCTTGCCAGAATATCGTAAATTACAAATGGAGGTAATTCAAATGACGTAAATAAGTATTCACATGCTGTTGTCTGTTCTGTATCTTATTTAAACTATGTACAAATGATATAATGGAGAGCTACGTGGCCTAGCTCGGAACCCTACACCCTCTCCCCCCCTCCACACGTAGCCTAAGTGTGGCTTTCCAGCTAACCCCTCCTCCCACACCTAGACAGTGCCACGTAGGTTATGGACGTTCCCTAACTTGATGCTATAGAGCCACAAAATGTTTTTAACCTTTTTGAAAATTTTCATTCTTATGCTGATTTCTATGAAAAAGTTCATCATAACATTAACACTTTCAGTGCTGTTGGACGGCAGATAGCGGGGAGATTGATTATTGTACAATATAGATTTCCACGGAGGAAGACTTTATAACAACTTCTCCCACAAAGGTTAAACAAATAGAAATATCCGTCCTGCTGCAGAGATACTGCACGTTACTGTCAAATTTAATAACTACTACCCATGAGTACAGCAGAAAACAACAGCCACGACAACCTACCAAACCATTACTGACTCTCAGTACTCAATTACCGAACAGTGAATTATTTTTTACTTATGGCTTTACACTGTGGTGGATCCAGGATTTTGTTTCGTGGGGGGTGGGGCTAGGATTTGGTTTGGGGGGGGGGAGGGCTTGACTCGGGCGAGGAGGGGGTCGCCGGCAGAAATCTCATTATTCCAGATTGCCAGTAGAGCAAAAAAAAAAAGTCCCCAAAATCCATGTTGTCGGGGTGTCCTTGGTACTTTTGGGGGGGGGGAGGGGGGCTCAGCCCCCTAGCCCCACCCCTGACTTTACGCCTCATCGACTTCAAGGAGATTAGAAGCAGAAAAGGAATTGGGGCAAGGAAAGGGAAAGTATACAACCATGGCCTTTTGAAGGAACCATCCTAGCTTTCGCCTGGAGCGATTTCGGAAAGCCACTTAAAGGCGAAACCTGGTTGGCTGAAGAGGATATTCGAACCCACGTTCTCCCGAACGTGAGGCTAAAACGTCACCACTCGCCCCCTACGAGGTTGAAAAACAGTGAAAAATTATTTCGAAGAAACTGCAGCCAATAATCGCAAATTTAAATCAAAGTGCAAACCGAACATTAATTAATTAGTTTAATTGCGAATAAGCTTATACTACAATAACAATTTCACAAAATACCTACTTTCAAATATCATCATTTATACTTTTCATGTTGTAAGAGCAATATCACCACATTTACGCTCTAAGACTTTTAATTGCAAGTGTTTTCAGTATTTGTAGTAAATTGTTCTGCATTTGCTTAAGAAATTTATTACAATTCCTCACTTGCTAACCAACAAAATAAACTATTCCCACTCCGTTGGGATTGAAATCGAGTGCCAGCTAATTCCTCTAGCAATATCCCCTTTATACACTCCCAGCACTCCCTTCACCCCAAATCCAGCTGTTTTAGCGTACCAATCAATTTTAAAAAAAATTAATACGTTTATATGAAAAATTTATGCGAAATTAAAACAGCTTAGAAAAAAGAAAACATGATTTAGAGGAAAATGAAAACAGAGAACATATACAAATGCTACAAGAGTGGAAACCTTTTCCCAGTCCTACAGATGATCAAATCACACACAAAAACATGAACGTAAAACAGGTGCCACATTCAGGAGGATGGGGGATTTGAATACACGCCCGGCCATCCACGTTTTGGTTTTCCCATAGTTCCCCGAAATAACTCCAGGTGAATGCCGAGATGGTTCCTTCAAAAAGCCATTCGCCCGTTCCTTGACCTTCCTCTCCTCTAATGACATCGGCGTTGACGAGGCGTAAAGCCATAAGCAAAGCAAAAAAGAAATAATAAAAGAAAGAACAACCAGCTTGCTAGAAGCATTTTTCATGTAGAGGAAGGTTAGTATCAGAAATTAGTCACAGTTGGAAAGAGACATTTACAGCGACAAACAATAGCATAAACAATTGAAGTCGTAAGAACTGATAACATAAGTCTTCACCTGCAACAATCGCGTGGTACATTGAAAACTAAATTCTTCAGCAATGAAACTGATTTGGATAGAACAAACAATTATCTGCAAATGTAAACAGAACGTGCAAAGAACAGCGTAGAAAGAAACCAACAAGACGATTTATGAGCATGGAAACTTTCCCGTCTGTTTCAAAAGTTAGCTTGTTGTGATAAGTTACAACTTTAGGCTTTAACCTGTCTTACAACGCGTCAAATAAATTATGTTATTACATGCAGTTGAAACAATAGAGCATACTATTGCTGAATATAGAGTATAAGAAACACCAATACTGTAACGGTAAAACAACTTTGTCCACACGTAGAATATAACGAGACAACTACTCGAAACCCAGTGAGAAGACCTTTCAACAGTATTATATTAACTCACCAGTTACTGTCGGGCAAGACACCAACTCTCCACAACAACAAACCACACAATGGCTGGCTACAACGAACAAGACAGCGCTCTGGTGCAGGCTGTTGGTACTACTACTTCTTCACAGTTGGCCAGTCCCCTAAGCAGGGCTGCCAACTTATTTGGAAGAGGCGTATTTGTTTTTGGAAGAAGCAAATGAAATATAAATATAAAAGAGAAATAGTTTTAAAATTGAGTATTTATCGACTTATCTACATATTTCTTTCTTTACGAAAGCTAGCTATTAATGTTTTGTTTCCTTTGAAATTGCAATAAATGGTGTCACATTCTAAATTTAGATGTTTAGACAGACGAACAATTCATTTTCAATTAATTTAAGGACTGCCTTTTTCTCTCTTCCATCAATTTGCATTCGTTACTCTTTTGGTGAAAGCTCAAATGGCGGTAAGCAGATAGGAAACAGTAATCCTTTATATTTGAACAATTAATTATCACGTGTCTTTTCAAGCATGTATATAAGTTTTGAGTCGTGAATCAGTAACATTTTATTTTCCCCCAGGGGCAAGCGAGGGGGGGGGGCGATAAAAGAATTTATTCAAGAGTTTATGTTTCTGTGTTGCAGTATGTCGCTAGAAAATTAATTACGTGCACGAGAATTCCATTTCACGATTTGATTCTATTTGCCAGGAATACTATAATATGTGGTTAGGATTATTATTATTAGGGGAGAAGGTCCATTTTGTCCTTGTGTTTTCCTGTTCACTCAATGTGGATAATTTTGATGTCACTTGCTTCTATAAACAATCATGAAGGTGATATGAGAGTTAAAAACGTCAATAACCATTTCTAATTTTCCAAAATCAAAGGATAAAAAAAAAATTACTGCATTTTCAAGAGGTGGTCCAAATAATGGGCTACTTTATAAAAAGAAATTTATCTCCTAATAAATTAAAGAACACCAAATTTTGTTCAAAAACTTTATTAACTTGATATTGTACAATCTCCTTACTGCCGATTTTTTTTTTTCTTCTTCTTCTTTTTTTTTATTCTCAGAAGTTACAGAAATATTTCATTTTCCATTCCAACATATTCAGTCTCTGCCCAACCTTCACATTTGTAGAACTGAATCCACACTTCGAATCTGACATCGTCTGAAAAGAGTCCATCACTGAAATTGCATGCTGCATTGTCATCACCACGTTTATCCCCCAGAGATATCTTCATTGTCGTCATCGTCAATTTCTTCATCAGTAGGAGGGAACATTATGGTCTTCTTCCGAGTCCAACTCTTCGCTGAGCTTACCTAATGGGCTTTTTGGTTTGACTTGGCAATTTTTAATTATTTTGCTTTCCTGAGGCAACTGATTACACTTCCACAATCGTCTGACAATTGTTCAAGGCTGTACGCTTCACACTTTTCTTCAATCATTCACTGTAAGGAGATCCAGTTATGATGCAAGTCTTGGTGCACTTGTTATCATATTTGCTTTTTGTTTGCAATGGTAGGGATTGAAGGTACATCAAATGGATTAACCCATTTGGACGTTGAAGCTTGAGTAGTTGGTCTTTGATCCGGGGTGCTGAAATCTTCGCGTTTTCAAGTCAAGAGCTAGCCCGTTATTGGACCACCAATGGTAGCCCGTTTTTAGACCATGCGGTACTTCAAGTTGATGGTCTCGGCAGCCATTACAAAACAAACAAATCGAACAAGATCGGTGTCCTGCATGAAGCTCAGGTCATGTACTTTGAGATAAGGTGGAAGCCATTTAATTTACAGAGTAAGTATAGAAAGAGATAAATTGATGTTGATATACCTTGAAAAGTTTTGAGTTTTTCAAAAGCAAGTTTTCCCATAAAACAATTTTCGCCAACTCACGTGTGTCACAGACCAAGTTCATTTGCTCACTACTACTCTTTTCCTGCTATTTGATGTTCCTTTTGGTGCCATTCTCGTGCCTCAGCACAACCTCCTTCTCCCACTTTCAGCAAGTAGCCCGTATTTAAACCCTAGCCCTTCTTTGGACCTTCTCCTCTAATCTACTTTTTGTATTGCCAGTGCATTTGATCACCAGACTAATTTGACAAATACAGCACCAAACATATATTTTAGGTTTATTAATAAAGATATCGATTCCATTCTGTTAATAACAATTTACAGTATTGCATCTACCCCCATACTTAACGTTCTTCTTAAATGTACCAATTTTTTTGTATCCAGCGTTGTGATTTATTAATTCTAATGTTGAAGTCGCAATACCAAGCACTTTGGAAGTACAATATTCTTCAACTGTCAGTTACTGATTGTTTTGTTATTGCAGATCTCAGAAATTAGTTAACAGGAGAAACAGTTGAGTGGTATTTAGAATTAGTGCGTAAACTACAGGCTGTAACTGTGTTGTGAACAGTTGGTATGACTGCGTCTCTAGCCCACCCTCTCCTTCGATATATTTTGTAACCATCACCTTCTTGCATATATTTCGTACATTACTTTGCAGGTTAGAGCTCTATGAACACTTTGATAGCTCAAAATTCCACAATTTAGAGTGAACTAACTTATTCGTCAATCATTATATACGACATTCAGTGAAATATTTGGATGCTAGCATTTAGTGAAATATTTGGATGCTGGTGGACAATTTTTTCCAAATGATAAATGTTTATTAAACCCCAAACAGCACATTTTTCTGTTGAGGCTGATACGGAGTAATTCTTGCTGAATGATAACGCAGCTTTCGAACTGAAACTTGATGCTGTAAAAAGTATCAGTAAAATTGCGATGAATCTAGTTAAGAAGTTTTTTAAAAAATAATAAATACTGTAGAGGAAAAACCCGGAAAGTAAATACCCAAATATTGCTTAATGTATTGGAAGAGAAGTTTAGAAAAGATGGGGGAGTCTGGAGAGGCTTGCTCAGTACCTCACCCTGTCCACTGAGATGGAAAACCAACTCTACATAACACGAATTGTAAGACCCGAATTTTCGTTCACTTTTCTTGATAACTCAGTTACAAATTCAAGGGGAGATATTTCTTTTAAGTTAGTATTTTTGTTTATTACACATGTTCTTTTCGTTATTTTATAGCAGCAGTGATCTGGATAATGCGTTGGATGTGCGCTGACATTTATGACACGATCTTGAAAACAGTCTATTCATTCAGCAGATCACATTGCCATTGTTCATTGCTTCAGAATATAGCTTGTATTGTATTTATATACAGAATTAAAGTTTTGTATTAATGTTTTTAAAAGAAATATGTAACAAAATAAAATGTTCATGTCACAGCTTGTGCTTGACGTTGATTGATTACTATCATTAATAGCGGTGGACTATATTCTGCGGTAGAAACTTCTCTCAAAAGCTTCTAGTTTTATAAAATTAAAGTTTAGTTTAAGCTGTATAAGTTTGAAGAAATTAGTTAAGCACTTTTCTCGATGTTTTACCTCGCTGCCTCATCCCAGAAAACCTGCGTTGGCTGCGTGTCTCTACCCCTCCACATTTGTATCCCGTTTTCCTTCCATATACTTCAGTATCGATATTTGCTATAAACGACGCCTAATATTTGTGTTTTAAAATAATCATGTTTGTAGATATAAATGGACATTAGTTTTTTTCCTTCAATGTTTCATCCTTGGTAATATATTGACCTCGTCTTAGTCTAATACAATCGACGATTAGAACTTTTAATACTATACTGTTTTAGTCGGATCATCAGCCACGACTGGAAAAAGAGAACTCAGGATGTTGGTAATTGCACCAAAAAAGAGGACAATGAAAATTTTCTATTATATACAGCAGAGTCTCGGATTCGAATAAATTTCCAAGGGAACTTATGAATAAATTACCAAAACAATGGAAGAATTTAAATCCGTAGAACGGAAAAGTAGGCGGATGGCGAAAATACAGTAAAAAATTTTAAGGTTAAAAATAATGGAAGGGAGAGATAAGGTTGTGTGTGGAGATTGCCACCGAATCATGCGTTCAATGACAATTAAATTAAAGAATTAATCACTGCGACGTGTTTTCGAAGTTAGTCATACCAGAAACAGGTTAATAACCATTAAAACTCGCTGCAGCTCCCAGAGAAAACTATTAACAGTTTAATAAGCTTATAGTATGTATACAGACAGCATTTCTATTGGATTCCCCTGGATATTATAGAAACAAAATCAGATGATAATGTTTTGTGAAGTCAGAAGGAACACGCGCACACTTTAAATAGGAAGAGACACTTTGGAAACTCCACAAAAAAAAAAATGTTTCTGTTATATCAGCACTGCCATCCATAAAATAAAAAATAGGTATATCAGGAAATGTGGACTACATCCTGAATGTTTTCTCTGACAAATTCTTTTAAGTCGAACATTCTCTGAGTTTCGCATGTTGGTAGTTTGCTGCTTTGTTGACAGCTGTTTCCGCCACAGTAGCTGTCCGTCCGGCGCGCTCACCACTCCGATGTAGCCGCGCCTGTCCTCGTCACGCTAGACTATTTTAAAGCAGAAATTGGTGCCGTTTTTAGTTTTCCTCCTCTTCAATCATTACTTGACTAAACAGCAAGATACCAGGTGCCTGAGTTACCATGAGAGTGTCTGTCTGCCAACACGACATGGTTCAAATCCTGGCGCTTGTTGAAGCTTTCACTGTGAGGTATTTGGATGCAGGCTGAATAGGTGAAGCGCACATTTAGCGACCAGACAATATCACAGCAGGATTGAATGGGCTGGATATGGCCTCCACAACAAACACATTACACACATTTCTTGTAGCAAACTTGGACCTAGCTGATTTCCTGTCATTTTGTACTTACCGGAACATTGTATTAGATAAGTGTAAAGACTGGAATTCAGTGTTGTGCCGGCGAGCAGGTACTAACCTATTGTCAGCAGCCTGTGTGCATGTGTAATTTCTTTGACAAATTCAATCAATGTAGAAAAGCCTCCAGCCGCGGAAGAATACATTATAATTAAGTTTTCTTATAAAAGAAAGCATTATATATTTGTTAAATATTTCAAACAGATAGTTAGCTGAGGAAATAATGTCTCCACAAATCCAGCAGAATTTTGAAAGATGGGCGAACTGCACCATACGCGTCAGAAAATATGAAACCTGACGGAAGTATGGCGCCGGTGTATTAAAAGTAACTGTGTCAGTTATTTCAGATTGAGGCTGGAAAAGAGTGTATTATATTTTAAATTCCAATATCCTTCCTAGTACGCATTTTACATTAAAGTATTTTTCGCAACTGTCGTGATATATTGGTTTACAATTTTTACTGGTCAGAAGGGATGTAGTGTGTGAGGATGGTATGAGTTCTGATCAAGGTGTCTCTCCTGTCGCAGTAACTCTTCCGCAGTTCTCAGCAGTCAGCAGCTCCGTCTGTGATCTGTGACGACAGACTATCAGAGCTGTGCTACGCTGTGATGCCAGGTAGAACAGTTCACTGTATCATTATGTGTCTCTCTTAAGTTTCACTTGTGATTCCTTGTTTAGTGTGATTAATTCCCGATTTACGAACAGTTTTTTCTGAAGTAGGTTATGGCTCCATAGAAAAGAGAGGAAAATTGACTGACGAGATATTATATCTCTTTTCACAGAGAAATTTTACCTTTTTACGATGCAGTTTTATGGAATCCAAGTACATATTTCGAGTATTAGCACTAACGTAATTACCACTAATTTATGGTTACAACGTGAATCCTGGAATGAATTACTGAATGACAATATTTCTCACTAGCAGTTACCTGGAAAAATTTCTCCAGTTGAAAAAAAGGTTAACTGCTTCCTTGTCTTTTACTCTTCATAGAAAAGTGTACCTCAAACCCGGTAAACAAGTGACAAAGTTGTAACGCGCGTCAAAATATAGGTTACGCCCACCACGCAATTAGTGGCAATAGACGACTCGAGTCGGTCTGATGTCTTCATAGTCAGAATTCGGTATGGAAGACACCTTCTTCAGTCCAAATGCACTTTGGGCACTAGAATATTATTAGTCAATCTAGTCTCGCTGCATTGAAATTAACTACAACCTTAATTAATACAGTTTCTTGATAAGCAGCACTTAAAGAAAACTTTCATTTATATATATACGAAAATGTTATGAACAAAATTACTGTATGGTACCAGAGTCCTGCTCTTGTCCTTTTTCTTCAATTCGAGATCTTCCAAGGTGCCAAACAGCGCTAGAATGTGCTCTCAGAAAGCTTCCACAGTCACAGAGGACATACGGTGGCAGAGTCACGTACAGCGAGCGTGGTGGGTGGACGGTAATGCTCTGGCCGCGCATTCGGGAGGACGAGGGTTCGAATCATCGTCCAGCCATCCAGATTTCGGTTGTCCATGGTTTCCTTAAATCATTCCAGCAAAAAGCCAGGATGGTGTTTCAAAAGCACATAGCCCTATTCTTTGCTGTTTCTTGCCTATAGTCATTTCCCAATTCTGATGACCTTCACGACGATGAGGTGTAAAGCAAAAAAAAGTCTTCACCCTTTTCTGTTGCTGATACAGTCCAGTCAGTAGGTGCTCAAAAGGGCCCCTAGCTGGAAAGTTGTGGGGTAGTTTTGATTTCTTCTGTTCTATATGTTTTTTGGGTGCTGAATCCGAATCTGAGGTTTCCTAACAAAATTTCCTGACGGAACATTGAAAAAACTGAAAAAAGGGCCGAAAATCTAATTTTTTGTAGGATTTTGCTTATAACTCTAAATCTATCAACTTTTCGTGAATAACCTTTATATTCAAAATGAAAATACATAAAATTTCCTACAAATTTCACCGTTAAAGTTTTTTCTCGGAAGAAGCGTTCGGGTTCAAGCGCTAGTTACAATTGGCGTATTTTGTCTAACTCCGCAAAAACCGATTTGTTCCACTCAAAAACTGAAATTTATTATCAAAGGCTGTCAATATTAGTGAATTCCTCCTAGTTTTAAGTTGAATACATGTAGCCTAGTTTTTATTTTTCCTAAACATCATATTAAAAAAAAAAAAAAAAAAAAATCCATGTTTACGGGTTAAATTCCGAGGTCTAATTGTGGGGCTTTAACCACATATTCTACTATTACATCTAACATGTTTATTCAATATCTTGATCTACGACACATTTATACTTTCTATAGGCTACCAAAGAATAATTCATTCATTATTATTTAATCCTGTAAATGAGGCAGCACTCATGAGCAGGCACGTGCGCAGGTATCACCGGTTGAGGTTTCTCCACTCGTAGGAGTGAAAAAATTTTGTGTGGCTCTTTGAGTGATATGGCCATTGAACAAACTAATGAAGTCAATGAAGACGAGTGGAGTTCTCACTCATGGCCGTGGAAACTGAAGGCAAGATGGACTAAAGGGATGACAGCATTGCATAATGTATGTCAAGAGATTGAGCACTTTACGGGAGTGGAACGAGAAACATCAGAACAACACATTGACAGTTGAAATGCTAGGCAAACGCGAGACACCACTGATGCAGATAAATTACTGGATTGATTCCACGAGCATCCTCCTTTCCCAAAGAGCATTGACTCAATGTCACTAAGTACAGATGTTGTCACAGATGAGAGGATCAATTGCCACTTGTCTAAGGAGATGGGCATGAAAGGAATACATCGCACTGTGGGTGGTGATTTTCACGCTGTAAAGTTCAAACGAATCGAAAGAGTGAAGCCTCTTGAGATGATGAATATCTCTACTCAGACAGAAGGCAAGGCTGTAGTTATCAATCCAATAACAGTATTTCAACGAATGACCATCGTGAAACATTCAGATGAATGAATTTCTGCGTTATGAACTTGGCTCTTACCCTCTCTCTTTCTGATGAGCATGGATTGAGGAAAGGAACAAAATCGCGCCTATAAGGGCTTTTGTGCCAACTGAACAAGCGAACTTCAGTAATACAAAATATGTTATTGACGGAGGGTTTTTGTTAAATCGGGTCAAATGGCACCACAGCCAAATATACGCAGAAATTTGCAGAAGTTATGTCTCATATATTAAGTCATACCATAAACCATATGCCACTGTCATTTTCGATGGCTACGCTGACGAAGCTCGTGAAAGTTTCAAGCACATAGAAAGATAGAGAAGAGCGCCAATAAAATATAATGCTGCGATATCATTTAGTTAATCAATGGTCCCCACTGTCTCACAGCAGAGTTTCCTTGCAAACTCCAAAAACAACAGCTGATTGATGAGTATGATAATGGAAAAATTTGAGGAGTTAAAAATTGTTTCACAACAAGCAGTGAAGGATGCTGATATCCTCATTATCACAATATCTCTAAAGTTGGCCTCTTCAAATTAATCTGTGATAATTGTTGGGGAAGATATCTATCTTTCTGTGACTTTGATTGGCCTGTGTAGCCATAACATAAAAAATATGTTATTTATGAAACCAGCTTACTGACAAAACCATATTAGACCATATATTTTTCTTGCAAGCGATGAGTGGTTGCGACACCACTTCTGCTTTGTTCAATAAGGGTAAACTGAAATTTCTAAAAGTCCTGTAGAAGAACATTGACTTGCTACCAGTTATTAATGCTTTCAGATACCCTCGTGTACATCAGGACTACATGGCCGAAGGAGGAAACATGTTTCTAACGGCTCTGTATGGGAAAGGATCAGAAGCTATCCTGAACGATTTAAGATACAGGCAATACGTATCATTACCCCCCACTAAAGCTGCTGCTCGCAACATTCACAGGAGTTTTGTTTCAGGCGCAGCAGTGGTTATCCGGTTGAACCACTATCGACGAGCAACATAGAGACCCAAACGAATGGTGCTGGCTAGAAAAAAACAAAAAGTTGTCTCCTATCACTTCAGACCCTGCATCAGACTCAGTACTCCGTTACATTTCTTGCAAATGTAAAAAAGGCTGCCAATGAATTTGTGGATGCAGGAAGACAGGCCTACGTTAATCCCCGATCTGCACTTCATGCGAAGGTCTTTGTGAAAATGTTGAGCCTCCGGATGTCAGCATTGACATCGACAAAGAAGAGACCGAAGAAAGAATCCAAGAATACACTGAAGAAGGACAATTACACGATGCGGTATGTATGTCTAATCACACAGTATAATTCGTAATCATTCATCTCTCCTTGAGATATGGTAACAAGTTGATGTTTTCTCACCACCTCTTTCATTTTCTAGATGAACAAGCCACTACGTTGTCAAAACAAATACCGGCACCTGTGCCAATCCCATCCGCCTTCAAAGTACCTTCTAAACGGCAAAATTTTATATAATGTTCATCATAGTAAGTAATATGATTAATTATTAAAACATTACAATTTTTAAAGAATTTTGTTGGAATTTAAAAATTATTATTTGAACAATTTCGGTCTTCCCCTCTAGAAAATTTCAACATTTTACTGTACCTTTACATAATATATGATCTAAGCAACATATTTACATAGAACTGTGGGAAATTCTCTAATAGTGACAGGCTTTTTAATAATAAATTTGAGTTCTGGAGTGGAATGGGTGAATTTTTGCGATAAACAAAATACGGCAATTTTCAAATAGCGTTTGAGCCCAAACGCTTCTTCCAAGAAAAAAACTATAAGGATGAAATTTGTAGGAAATTTTATGTACTTTAATTTTTAATATGAAGTTATTTACGAAAAGTTGATAGATTTAGAATTATAAGTGAAAAACCGCCAAAAATTATATTTTTGGCCCTTTTTCATTACTTTCAATGTTTCTTCACGAAATTTTGTTAGCAAACCTCAGATTCGGATTCAGCACCCAATAAACATTAAGAATAGAAAAAATGAAAACTACCCCACAACTTTCCAGGTAAAAACACTATTTGACTGGACTAATATAAAACAGTAGTTTTATGTTTACCGTCACTGACCAATTATTCAAGACACCTTTGTGCCTCTTGTTCGCGTGTCAAATAGTCACACTGGGCTAAATATACTTGGGAAATTGCCTTTAAATTTTTTATTAATCATGATGAACAGTTTTAATTTGTTTAGCTTCCAGTGACAAAAATGTACAATATATTAGACTCCCGTGTTTGCACTCATAGTATGAGAAATATACTTCGTCTAACAGGGTCACTTCATTGGTGCAACTTTATGTTTATCAGATATTATTTTGGTCCTGACAGCGACGAGTTTCGCAATCCACACAACCAGCTATCACGCTTCCAAATACTCACTCAGGCAATATCAAATGTTTCAATATAATTAAGCGCCAACTTACAGCACACATTAAGCCATAAAACACAACTTAGTACAAAAAATTGCCCCACAGTAATAACATTAAATTTATTCTGCATCTTTAGTCGCACAGGAACAGCATATTTCAATAACAAGATTCCAGTAAAAGCAGCACACATTCAGAACAGTGACCTTACTGCTAACGAGAAAAACGAGGACTTGAATTGCAGTCTGGAATAAAATATCAATTTTTGCGCTAATTGAATAGGTAGTGAAAATCAGTCGAGTCACTGACGGTACCGCCTACCTTTTTCATGAAACGATTCTGGCCACTTTTGTACCTTAAAATCTTCGGTGTGATACTTTTTAATGAATAGATATCAACATATTTAAGAAAAATTTTGAATATTGTTTTATACCTGTCGTTAGTATGGAAGTTGTTCATTTTCAAATTTCACCAATTTTGTCGGTCATGGTAATCAAAACTTAAACTACTTCCCATAGTCCTAGAAAGCTGAAAATTTTTCATACTAATCCACAAATTATAAGAAAAGTCTAAGATTAGCGTATTTCCGTCAGTTTACCCATCCCTACCCCAGACGTGAAATCGCTTTCTATACTAACATCTTTATTCACTTCAGATTTTCACTATAGATGTAATATAAAAAGTTTAACTAACGTGTTAAATTTTGCTTCGTTCCTGTCCTTAGTTTCGAAGTTAGTGATTTCTAGCCGACTACGACATTCCATCGTCATTACTCCACCGTACATCCCAGTTTCCTAGAAACGGGTAGATATTTAGCTATGTTTTTTCATCACGAAATCATAAAAAGTATCCAGTACTGGCGATTTTCTGTTTAATTGTCCAATGGAAACCCTAAACTAAAGCGTTTCTTTGTCAGTATTTTTTTTTTAAATTGAGCACAGTTGTTTTTACTTTTTTACGAATCATTTTTTCTTAGTTTCAACAAGTAAAGAATTTGTAGGTTAATTTCATTGTTCTATAGGTCTGTCCTGATTTAAACCAGACTAAAGCTGTAGAACTCGATTTAATGAAACATTGCGAAGCACAGTCAATACTCCTCTATATCCTTGTGCATCAACAAAGCGTTTCTAGTGGTTCTGCCATTGAAGAACTTCTGATCCGAGATGCTTTTCAGAGAGATTACCACAGCGACTTTAACAACTTCGATGGATTCGAACCGGCGTCCCCTTATGTCCCTCTTGAGCCGGCGAAACAGGAAAATATCAGTGGGACACACGTGGGCTGTAAGGACATTGTGGAACCGTCTTAATATTTCTTTTGGGCTAAAAGTTCTTGTACAATTTTCGCCATGTGTCTGGTCACGTCTTCTTGGTGCAGGGTACAGTCCTCAGCAATTCCCACACGAGCGCGGGCGACGTTTTTGCGAAGTCTTTAGAGGACTTCAACATAAAATGTGGAGTTGACCGTTGTCTCTGCTGGTACGAACTCCCTGTGAACAACTCCTTTAGCTTCATGAAACACAATGAGCATCATTTTGATTTGCTCTCTTCATCCACAAAGCTCTCTCTCCCCTCCTTAAAGGCCTTATGCCACACAAAAACCTGGGATCTTGTCATGCATTCGCCGCAATACGCCGTTCATAACATTTCCAGAGTCTCTGTCCCCGATTTCTTGAGCCCGACACAAAATTTAATGGCGTATTGTTGCTCAATTAAGCAAGTCATTTTACCACTGTGACAAGAGTTCTGAAAAGCATCTGGAACAAAAGTTTCAAGACGCATATCTTCAATGTCCGAACCGTTGGAAACGCTGTGTTGATACACATGGATGTTACTTTGAGAAGTATTAACTGTATTATGCAATATTTTCATGAAATCGAGTTCTACAGAATTAGTCTGGTTTCATTCAGTATATACCTTATATGCCTTAAATTTCAGTTATATGGAGATCACCAAGTTTAATAAACACATTAAATTTTACTTTGTTCCTGTACGCGGTTTGGAGATACTTAGTACTTACTTATGGTGGCAGTTAAATCCCCGGCAACGGGCACTGATCGTCCAGGACGTACAACCATTTTGTTTCCACAAAGCACGCATATTTTGAATTTCTCTCATTCGGCAAATTTTTGTTCGATTGCTCAAACAGTATTTACGAGAATTTGTGTACCATCCAGACTTCTTAAGCCTCGTATCCACTTGAGCACACTCAGGCGAATGAGCCGCTCATTCATTTGAGCGCGCTCGTTCGATCGTGCTCAAGGAAAAAGAAATTTTGGTCGAACGAGCCTGGTTTCAGTGCTCAGAAAACGCTCGGCTATT
>JARYHS010006964.1:2333552-2357348 GCA_031002005.1 Vandiemenella viatica
TCCCCAAAGTCAAATTTGATGACAAATTCTTATGTATCACGACGATACAAATCGAAAATAAATAATAAAAATTTCTCGATATCTCGCTTAGTTCGCGAGATATAATGTCTCAAAATTGAGTTTGTTAGGTTATGATGCGGACTGGACCAAAAGATAATTTTGCTGCACTTGCAGCTTGGGTGTTTAATTTTTTTTACTAATCCTTGTGGTTAGGTTAAAACGCGGACTGGACTACAGTAAAAATGTGGCCAAAGGCACAAGGAACTATACCTGTAACTAATTTTTGATAGTTGATATCTAGAGTACGAAGGGAGATATCCAAAAAAATTACTCTTGATTTTTGATTATTTTCGTCAATTTATATGAGAATCAATCATCAAATAGCATCACCATGGCCATAATAACGCTGGCGACCTCAACACACGAAATTCAATTTAAGCTACAGTTCTAGCTACAACAACATTGACAATATCAGGATTCATAGTTCACGTAGCATAAATTATCACAACTAATTTCAACATATACCTTCAGTACAATTAGTTTCATCGTACACTTTCGGTGTAAACTGAAACTTGAGTAAAGCCTGCAGAATACCATGTTCACTGTGTCGCGATGTAAACATGACCCGCTTAAATTAAATTTTCAACACTTGTCTACAATAAGGCTAGCTTTTCAGGTGCAAAATAGTAACATATGCTAATTGTCTGCACTAGACCAACAAAAATTTGAGAACGATATGATTTTATTGAGAGCAATGAATAAATTTATCGCGAATGGCCCTAATGTTGCAGGTACCTGTCAGATACTTCAAGAACGATAATCACAATATGACTTACTTATGAAACGCTAATCAATTTTTTTCCTATCTTGTCTGTTTGTGCAACCATATGCAACACAACTTGGCATTATAGAAAACTTTAGAATATGAGAAAATGAAATATTCTCAGCAGCATACAAAGTGCAAACAGCCAAATATTTTGGTACTTCTATGGCCGCCAGTGACCACCGCGCATGCGCTGTAGGATACGAGTTTTTTTTATTTGGTTACACCGATTTGGAATTATTTCATCTCCATATATTCCTTCCTCCATGGCACATAATTTATTCCACCCCGATCAAATTATCTCGTAGGTTCGACCAGGCATCGGCCGGCTAACGCCTTCCGTCCTGACAATACTTCTGACACTACACAAAAGCATGCAGAACGCGACTCACGTGGATTCATCGCGTGAGTCTGACACATTGCTTCCGACTACAAGTACTAATGTTTCACACTAAATTATACATTCCAAGAACTACCTTTCCACAGTTGCCACTGGCAAAATAGATCAACTGCTACATCAATTAAATTTCTTCTACCAGAAATCTACTGAGTTTAAATCATATTACTATCTTCAAATATCTTCCACCATTACAACAAATTTATTTTCTTGTTTTAACAACAATAACTTGAAAATCAAAATGTTTCTTATTTTTCCATGTATAATTTCACATTTCGAAATAACGAAAAAGGCCCTAATGAGAGCTTGAGACTGAATCATTTAAAGAGTCTACAGATGAGTGCAAATACTGTGATGGATTATACAAAAAACTAATTAATAAAATATAGAGGAACAAGTACGTAGCGTGTACTTGAGAGAAGTGAAAAAAAGGTCAAAAGATTGATTAATACGCAAAAATACTAATCAAAACGCCAATAGGATAAGTCAGTATCGCCTCATGCCGATATAGGACCCAAACTGTTTAACTTCATAGTATTCGGGAAAAAAACTAGAAAGTTGATGAAATGCAACTTAAATATACTACTATATACAATTTCTGAAATCTTACACATTAAACTAAACGCAATAAAAAAATAATTTAAAAACAACATTCCTAAAGGTGACTGAAAAATTTTAAAAAAATCATTGAAAAAATGAATTTAATTCCCTATGTTAACAAAATCAATCGTTCGGTTATTTTACGAATGCTGTTTGACAAAATTTTTAAACAATTTATCAGTATTTTCTGAAATAAAGGCGACGAAGAATGACATTATTTTATTCTTTTTTTGTTAAAAATTACAAAGTTGTTGGATAATAAGGACAGTTGGCGAGTTTCCAAGTTCATTTGACACACAAGAAGAAATTTTTTCTGCAGCTGCCACCAAACTTATCAATTTCTTCCCCCCCCCCCCCCCGCCGATTTCTCGAAATGTTCCGGTACAAAAAGGAGAGGGTGAGAAATAGAATACAAAATTATAGGCCCAACCACGATAGAAATATATGTGAGGAGCGTAAGTGGTTTTCAAGTCAATAACATGGTTTTAGACAAGGATGTTCATGCGAATCTCAGTAAGTAGGATATATACAAAATATTTCTGATGACCTTTGACAGAGTGAGCCACAAAATGATGGTAAAGAATTTTTAAAACTCTGAAAGCAAAACATTAGGGCTAGAATCCAGTAACAAAAGAAGTTGAAAATATAAATGGGAGTGCCACAGGGAAACATATTGGGACCGTTGCTATTTCATTATTTTAATTAATGATTGTGTTGATTGTTTACTATCAGAAGTTAGATTATTTGCAGATAATATAATGCTATATAAAAGAATTAAAACTTTAGACGACTATGAACAACTGCAAGGTGATCTGGACAGGATATCTAGCTGGTTTGGTAAATATTGTAAGATAAATACAAAGAAGAATTAGCTTATTAGATAAACAGATAATGATTATAAGTTATGAAAAGAATTTATTGTAGAAAACTTCAAAAGTAAATACCTTTGCTTAATATTTGATAACAATCTCAAGTGGGCAGAACACATTGGAAAGGTAGCAGCAAAAGGTTTTAAAGTCCTTCACTTGTTGGAAAGAGTATTGAAGGAAAGTAAAGGAACTGTGTTACAAAACTTAGGTCCGATCATTGCTTGAATATGATGGTGTGGCATGTGTATTTGAGTATCAAATACAGGAATTGGAGGGAGTACAAAAGAAGGGCTCCTAATTTTGTGTCTGGAAATTAGCACAAAACACAATTGGTAACTAATATGATAAAAGAGTAGGAATGGGATTCATTTGAAAACAGGAGGAGTGTGAAAAGATTCATGGGAGTGTATGAGGCATATATATTGGTGATGAGGCGTGGAGACATATTGGTATAAGCGATAAAAGTAATGCATGGAGGAGAAGAGATGACAATGACCACAAATTGGCTCCAGATTTCAGGCACAAGGATGTGGGAAGATTTTCTTTCGTAGGTAAGGGGGTCAGGGATTGGAATAAGTTACTAAGGGAAATTATAAATAATTTATGAAAAACGTTGAAACAATTTAAGTTGTAATTTTTAAGGGCAAATGTAGGTGAATAGATGGATGGGGGTTGAGGGAAAGGGGTGTGTAGGTAAATTAACACTAGAGGGTACGCTACCTCACTATGAAATTAAACAATTTCTTATTATGATTAATTGACTTTCTTATTATGTGCTGTCTGCAGTAGCGGGTTAGTCACGTAGCAGCAGTTAGCAAACGCTACGCCGAAAACCAAGGCCCACTTGTTGACATTTGCTACCGACCAGGCACTGCCTTAGTCCGGCCCTGCTGGTCTGCATGTTATAAGTGGTGTGTAGGCCTAATACGGTGCTGAATGAGAAAATGTGACAGAAGTGACACAACCAATCACTCCGTCCCAACACCACAGACTGAAACAAGATGTTGGGAGCCCAGTCTTTAGCACACTGGTTTCGCATTCCGACAGATTCCACATCGAGTACGGAATACGGCGCGGCGGGTCACTTCAGTTAATTGCTGTGTTTGTTTCCTGTTATTCGCACTGTATTTTGAAATCTAAATGTGACAGAAGTCAAACAAAATTAACAAATTATTTTAATGAAATTGGAGGGGAAGAATTACCTGGGTTAGAATAATATAACAGAAATGTAATCAATATGGCTTTTATTTAATGACGAAAGTATTTCATAATAGTACATTTTTTGTTGGTTTAGGATAAGAGTATCCAACTTTCGGTTTCAAAAAGAAGTTTCCTGGTTATTCAGAATTGGGATATGTGTGTAGAAAGGCTATTTCTGTGAAATTTAAAGACATTATTACTGAATTCATTGGTTTTATGATAATAATTGAAAAATACCGTAGCATATATTTTTAATGAAACAAACTCTACATGTTTGTTTTATTCGATGTTTTACTGAAGTTTTAAGGTACAGATGTATTGGAAGATACCCCGTTCTACTTCAGCATTTCCTTCAGCTCTCCATCTAGTAGGCACATGTCGTACGCTGTGAGCCCGAAGACGGTTCTCGCCGTCTTGTCTGCCCCGGCCTCCAGCAGCGCTCTGGCCACGGCCAGGTGGCCGCAGGTGGCTGCAGTGTGGAGCGGTGTAAAGCCGAGATTGTCAGTCACGTTGACGTCTGTTGACTCCGACAGCAGCCGCGCTATCTTGACACGGCCTGTAAATGCCGCGTGATGCAGCGGAGTTCTTCCGGAGATATTTCTGGCAGTGGAGTCCGCCCCGGCAGCCAGCAGCGCTCTCGCTGTGTCCACGCTGTCTATATAGGTGGCCGCGGAGTGCAGAGGCGTGCAGCCCTCCGCATCCTTCGCGTTGACGTCTGCGCCGTCCAGCAGCAGCCGCACCGCCCTGACGTTGCCTGCCTCCGCTGCGCTGTGGAGTAGAGTCGCCTTATTTCCATCCAAGGAGTTTCTGTTGCCCCCGGACTCAAGCAGGGCTCTGAAAACCTCCACGTCAAAGAATCTCACGACCAAGTGCAGCAGCTTGGCCTCTCCGATACCCATGGCCATCGTCTGTATCAGATTATTCCTCGCATTCATGATGTCCTGCGCAGATAAAAAACATCATGCTTTACACCTCATATTATAGCTATAAACATGAATACCATCAAATATAACACTGAGAGGTTTGTAAAGTATAAATACATATAGGATGTATCATCAACGAAGTCTAACACAGGCTTTACTTTATGGATGAATGTCTGACAGTCACTGTTAATTTAGAATTTTGTTTCTGGATAGTAACTTTCACGTAGTTGCTACATATAACAGAATTTGTGTCAGACACGGATGTTTCGTGGCGCACTAAAGCAAATCAGGCGTCTTTACCGTAATAGTAATTTCAGGTCGGATACATACATGACAGTTATTTCCAGTATTAGCACAGTAACCTTTCCTAAATGAAAAAATGACACACGCAGTTATAAACTTTAAAGGTGTAAACTGGAGGAAGTTGGTAAGCCTTTAGCCCGTCTCCCCAGTCATTCACAGGTATGTGCATCCAGGTATGAAAGCAATGAAGTCTTCCCTAGTGTACCGCCGGATTGTGGTTTGAAAACACGATATTTTAACAACTAGCTCCGCCATCTACTTTAGGTGTTGTGGATTGCTGATCAACAGATAATGTCTTATTACGACTTCACTGCAGTCATACGCCCTGAAAGTGCTTACAGGTATAATTTTCACTTCCAGCCTCATAAACTGAAGAAACAAATAGATACAAAAAGCTTAGACGAATCCCTGTCGGGTTATTTCGTCCTCAATTAACTCTATCTTGACGGAAACAAAGTATTTTCGGATGGGGTTATTAAGCCAGGCTGACGTCTCAGAGTGTTTTTGAGACAAGGAATTAACGATCCAAATCCACAATTTTGCTGACATATTGTAAACTGACCATAGTTGATTAGAATCGACGAGAAAACCGACCTTGGGGGGGGGGGGGGTATAACCGCCTCGGAAGGAGGAGAACTAAAAAAAACCTAAAAGAAACTACGAGGTCGATAAGCACGGGCGCTGTCTCGTCAAAATCTCCCGTCATCTTAGGGGGAAGGTCCGACGAGATCTCACCAAATATCAACAGAGGAGAGGCGTCCGGAATTCTGGGAAAACACCACACGTAATTAATGGATACCCCCTTCTCATCTGCCGAGAGAATAACATGGTGGGCCATTGGGCGTACTGTATAGATCATTTTCAAAGACGAATTTTTCTTCGCAACGTTGTCTGCTGTTTTTGATAGTCTAAATTATCGAAATTGAAAAGAAAAATAAATCTATTTACTTAAATGTTCTAAATCGAGTACATAACGGCAGTAGAAATAGATATAAAAATAGAGCACACGTCAGCACAGTAACAAAAAACAGAATAGAATTTTAACACATAGAATGTGATCCAACATCTACCATTTCCAGTTTGTTTTGAAAGAACGAACACGAGAATCGTTAAACATTGAAACAAAAAGAGAGCAAACCAAACTGCCATTAAAAAAATACATCAAAATATACTCCAAAACTTGCACTGAGTTACCCATTAAATGTAACTTAGATGCGAATTTTAATATACTGTCGAAAGGTTGCTGCTACGTTTTGAGCGTCGGAAGGTACAAGGTAAATTAAAACGAAGAAAAGAATGAAGATTCATTGACAAACAATCACATAACGCCTGCGAAACTGTAGTCGCACATATGAAAATATTCACTGAGGACTGATATAACATTGGCTCATGAAGAGACGGAGTCTCAGTAACAGGAATTGTCACTAAGACGAAGCTATTATTCATGTTACTATTAAAAGTCTTGAAAGTTCTAAGTTGTAGATAATTTGCCTACACACGTATTTATATTTTTGAGCAGTTACTCACTCACAAATTAAAATTACCTACTCCCTTCTGAGAGAAATAAATTTTTTAATTTATTCTCATCGTCAGCAATAGGTAACACGCCAAACTGTTCTGCCAATATTTATCCGCGCCTCATCAGCAAGGTATACCTTTTGCGCATCTTACATAATGAATAGTATTATCAATGTCAATATTGACAACACAACTGTCAATCCTCGAACCAAATAGTTTCAATACTGCGATATCTTACGCAGTCAGTATTATTGACAACACTATTTTTACTAAATTTTCTCAGTACCTCTCCTTCTGCCTAACATGAATGATAAATTTGTGTTGATTTATATTGTTATTCCTCGGTCTTGTTCTTCCAAAACATGCAACAAGCTTGCATAAATATTATGTTGGAGTTTGGGTCTATTTTGCATACCTTTATTAGAAATATATAACACGATTACATTTGTTCTATAAGACTACATAAAAGGAAGATCACATAATTTTGTGTTTATGCGTATTTGACCAGATTTTTTTTCGGATTCTTACCTCCTTATACATGTACCTGATGATATTGACTACAAGATCGAAATATGTCAATGTATTGGCTCATTCTAGTTCTCCCTATATAATCTAACAAGGGGACCTTACGGTCTCGGTAATTCAGTTCGGTATGAGACTTCTCAGGCTGGTAATATAGTCTACATTAAGAGTGTCTACCAGCACTAACTACAAGATTCAGAGAAAAAGGGTTTTACGCGCAGCCTATATAATGGTCGATCTGTATGCCATATCACCACAGCGAAAGTGGCTGAATCTGTAGGGAACACGCTTACCAAACGGGCATTTCGGGTTCTATGCTACCTCGGGTAACCTTATTTTAATGGTCTTAAAAATCATAACAATCTTTTGAAAAATAGTGAATGACATAATATATTACCACTAAAATAAAAAAATACGATAGTTATCATCCTGGTGCTTGTTTGAAAAAAAAATTGACAAATAATGATGATATTGTAAAAATAAAATGCATTTGAAATTATTCAAGCTTTTAAAAATAAAATTATCATTAAATTTTAATTAGTCGCAACAGTCATTTCATAAATAAAAATATGATTTAATTTATAATATTTTGGGTAATTAGCTTTTTAAAAAGTTGTTATAATTTTAAAACAATTTAGAAAAGTTACGCGAGATAGCATTGAACCAGGATCGTCCGCGTGGCAAGCTAGTTTGCTAGAGACTCAGCCACTCCGCTGTGGTGTTAGGGCGAACAAATGGACCAGTAAGTGAGCTGCGGGTAGAAATTTAGAGCCCTTTTTCTCTGAATCTTCTGGCTAGCGCGCTTTACTACTTTACTGGATGGACACCGTTAAGGTATACTACTATCCTACGAAATCTCATCCCGAACTGAAGTTCCGAGATCGTAATGCCCCTTGTAAGTACAGTAATGAGCTAATACATTGTCTCCGTTCACTATTTAACTGAAAGTAAGCAGTTGGGACAAGGTTGTCATGTAGTTACTAAATTGAATGAAAAAGGGAGATGTATTGAATACTTGAACAGAAGTATATGTACTGCCTGACAAAAAGGATGATAACCCAGAAGGGAAGGAGGATACGAAACGTAACTTTACGAGTCGAGAGGGTATGTGATGTTATTTCGGTGATTACAATGAACTTTGCAGTATGAGCCGAGTTATCAGTGTGACGTTGAGTCCCGCTATTTTCTTGATGAATACGCTTACTCGGTTGGGAGGGGTGTCATGAAGGCGTTGTATTCTCTCCTGAGGCAAACTGGCCACAAATGCTGTCATATTGATGAACGAAAGCTAAAAATCCTAAACCAACAGCCGACTTGTAAGACTCAGGTAGTGAAATTAGTACCTATTGTTATTTGTCGATTAAAAATAATATTAAGTTTTTGTTTGAAAATAATCGCGAGTCGTATTCATTATGATATTAGATGCATGCTAAAACCTCGCTTCTTACTATGTTAATATTATGTCATCGATTATTTATTTGTTTTTCTGATATAACAATATTTTTAACTGTTTTTAGGTAACCGGTGTCAACTTGAATGTTATTAGCTAGTTACCAAGTCGCTAAAGCAGGGAAGGCGGAAGCCGCGTAGTTACCGAAATTTTATTATGCCAGCAGACCTTGATGTTGTTGAAATTATGTTGGGTAGGCAAGAGGCATACAAGCTTAAAATTATACGACTCGTTGATAATACTTTCTAATTTAATTAATTACCTACACTGTTAAATATAGATCAAAACTATATAACCGGTTAAATTCTAGAACAATTAGTCAAAAAATTCCATTTTCCAGTGCATTTAGATAAATGTACTAATGTTTTAGATTGTGCGCAATTCGTGCACTTTGAAGCAGATGTAAACATCATAAACAAAATAACATTTCGTTTTGAAACGCCCTTCCTAAAAACAATACTAGCCACTGATTGTGCGAAGTTTTTTTAGAAAAATTGTCGCGACTACGAGATTAAATAGACAAAATGGATCGCCATTTTTAACTATGGTGCTTAAGCTATATCTAGCGGCAAAAGCAGGCTCGTTGCAAAATAAAAATCAATAATGTCAAATGTTTTATATACACATTTTTTTTCATCGACAAGCTCTGGCAGCCAAGGTCTTACCTACTGATTTAAATGATGTACGGTATTTAAAGAGATGATAAAAATTGTGAACTATTGCAAATTCAACTGTTTAGAATCATTTGTTAGGACATAGTTTCACTGTGTAAAAACCTCCTTTATCAAACGGGGGTCAGGTGGTTATTCAAAGGAAAGGAATTGAGACGAATTCTCGAACTAAAAGCATAAATAATAATGTTATTATAAGTTGCCGAATCTGAATATGCGAAATATTTTTGTGAACTTATAGGATTCATTGCAAAATGTCTTGGTCAGCATTTTTACTTAGAGTTTTTCCTTTGAGTTTAGAAGATTTTGGAAGGAATTACAACGGACCAGTCGTTGATAGTAAGTTCTCACATTCCTTGCAAGATACAGAGCTTGCATAACTTGGAAACGAAGTTAATTTCCAGACCCTGACTCTGAATGTGACAATCGACGTAGATGTAAACTAAATCTCTTTTTTTGAAAAATTTCAATACAAATGGGTGATCTCACCATAATGATAAAAGAAATTCTTACAGATTTCGCTGCTGACACACGAATTTAATTCACAAACTATAGATATCTTTTGGATGAAGAGAAAAAAATAATTTACAGAGACAAGAGATTGACAGATTATTATTGTCATACGTCACTTCCTACTGATATGAATTAACGTTCTACAAATAATGTTCTCGGGTGACTAGCCGAGTTATAGGTGTGTTATCACCGGAAGATGGCGTCGATGATTCAGAGCGCCGAAATATCGTGTGATTACGATAACACACCTATAACTCGGCTAGTCACCCGAGAACATTATTTGTATTGTCAACGCCGAGAAAGATTACGTAATTATATAATTAACGTTCTCTTCAATAGCTAACACAAAAATTAAGAAGTGAAATAGGCGCCAAATATGAAATGGTTTGATTATTTGCGTCTTACAAATACAAGCTTGATACTACAATTTATTAGAAAATACATAGAAACAGCTTTCTCAGTGAAAATGTTATATTTGTATTATAGTGTGAGACCCTCAACCTTTGCTTCTTACTTTTACCTGGCTTACGACCACGACCCCACAAGAAAGATTTGGCGAACCCTCGTGGGTCGCGACCCACAGATTGAAATGCTATGAATCATTAAATTCTCTACCAAATGATGTATACAATTTTTCTTTGAAATATTGTCAGTTCAGAAATCAAATTACTAACATTTTCGATAACTATTAACTCCAGAACGATTGTTAGTTTTCCTATAAAATCTAGGAAACTACTAATCACCATAACTTATGAAAGAATTTATGGGTCATGAGTTTCCGAAATATAGCTGAAACTAACTTTACCATAGTCTTCCGCCAAAAGTTGGTATATTTCTTGGAATAAATATGAAACCCAAACATTTTCAGAGTCAGCGGTTTGACAGATTTGAACATTAAGTACCAAAAAACAAAACGTTCAGTACCCACAAAACTCCTTATAACCATTTTCAACGCATTTATTTTTCGGGATTTTAAGTTGTAATTATTTTTATCGCAGTAAGGACTAAAGTTATGCGAAATATACAAACTTATTGGTTAAAGGAATCAGAAATTATGAATCTTTACCAGATAAATTTTTATAATTTGAGTACGAAGCAAATTGACTCAATAATATTCGGTATGAGAGATAAATACAAAAACATCGTTGGCACCGTGATTGGAAGAGACTGGTAGCAATAATCACGAACTCGTTTGACACGAAGAAAAACAAAATCAGCGCTGGTAGAGACGCGGCCACATGCAGGAGACCAAGAGCTGTACCTTCCATAGACCAAAAAATCTGCGGAGCAATGGCGACAGCGCTCTGGTGGCGAATTACGAGAAACGATTGTAACTGTTAAGTACTTTATACCAAAGAAGTTTGAATATTATACACTAGAAGGAGCAAAGGCGCTAGTGTTCCTTCGCAAATTGAACGATTCGCTCGCCGCCATATTGAGGGCAACCGGTAGCTTTCACTGTTTACTTTTGTACAATTTAGACGTATTGACATGATCGTGTGCTCGTATTTTTTTTGGTTTACAAGTGTTTTCTACAATGGTTAAGTTTTGCGCTGCATATAACTATACCAACTGTGCTACAAGAGGCACAAATTTGTCGTTTCACAAGTAAGCATTTAAATAAGTTCAGAATCTTCTACTATCTTAACGCCTGGATGTGATCTAACCTGCTGATCACATGTTTAATACTTTCTTTCGATACAGATTTCCGCTCCGATATTTGCATAAATTGAGGGAAAGGTTAGCTAACACACGACGGATCCTGAAAATCATGTTATCCTGCTTTCGAAAAAAATGATTGATATGTTTGTCAGGCTGAGATTTATCATGTTGCAAAAATGCACAATAAAAAGCAAAAAGTGTCAATCAGACAGAAAGTAAACAAAACTGTGTTGTTTTATAATGAATAAAAGAAGTAGACAAGTTAATTTCTTATATTTACTTCCATAATATTCTCATATAAATGATATGTTTATTATTAATTTCGTAATTTAATTCTCCAGATATTGCATTAAAGATGGTATAAAATTAACGTTGACATTGGCACCTTACCAGCTAAACTTTAGGTAGTCTCTGGAGTAGACAAAAATAGAATTGAAAGTGGCTTTGATATACAAGGTTATAATTTAAAACCCGGGGGTGTACTTCAATTCAAGTAGTATGTAATATGAAAAATGCACTTTAATATATTTTTTTGGCCTTGACAAAATTTGATTAGCAAGGAGTATCATGCTTAGATTTCCTGGACCCGTATGCTGAATTGCTAAGTCTTTAGGAGTGAAAGATTTTGGTATAACAATGAACAAAAAAGATCAAAATAGTCACAATAGAAAAGCTAAACCTTTCCTTCTTCGGTTGCCTTCATACTGAAAGAACTACTCGGTCATATTCTTCATTTCAATATGATGAATGCCAGATTCTGTCTTTGAACTGATCAGAAAATGATTGCTCAACTTCAGAAGAAAACTTAGTTTGAGCTCTGACTTCTTAAAATTGTGAACCGGTGTTTCATCAGTTTTCCTTCATTACATTTATAAATACGTCACTATTATTGAAATGTTAACTTCTTTCCTGATCCGTTAAATTAGCCTGCTTGAAGAGGGAGAAAAAATTTAACATTGCTCAGAGTGAAGAAAATAAGTCAGAAAGTTAATTATAGTCAACGGAAATTCTATAATTAACGTCATTCCATCTTCTTTGAGCAAGTGAAAACCCTTAACAATATAATATTTTCCATTCTACAGTGGTTTGTTATATGACTGTACGAGGGTTTCAAAGTTCCCGCAATGTCTTGCCCCTAAAATGGCGGCGGTAGCCGGCTTCAATTTGTTAGGAATTCTGGTCGCCTTTCACATGCGATAGGAGGGGCCCGCTTTATACAGTGATAGTCACATGTCATGTTATAAAAGTAATATAAAAGTGATTGTATTTTGTAGTAAAATGCTAACTGGAGTTGAAAGAAGGCTGGCAGGGGCGGATCCAGGGGGAGGGGCTAGGGGGCTCAAGCCCCCCCCCCAAAACCAAAATCCACTGAACGCAAGCCCTCTGAACCAAAATTCACTCAAGCCAAGCCCTCCCCAAACCAAAGTCCGCTCAAGCCCCCCCCCCAAAAAAAAAAACAATCCTGGATCCGCCCCTGAAGGCGGGACTATGTGCCATCACACGAATTTCACGGACGGTTGCTGCACCCAATTAGTGCCTCAATCTGCTGTGACGGCACACATTTTAAAATGTTAAATTCAGAACTTGACTAAAGCAGCGCTTCCAAGGTGACGTCATCCACAGTCCCCACTCCCACAGTTATCGTGTTACATAATTTATAGTAATGCTGAAGCTACACTGATGTCAAATGTCCAACAATTGTCTCGTCATTTGACATTACACGCCGTTAGTAATGGCGCTAGTGGCGGTATCTGTTCTCACATCAAAGAGATAAGGCGAATCGCTCATGGCGTTGTTGTGGCCACACAGACATTTCACACTGTTGACGCCGCAAATACAGCGATCGGCAAAAACAGAATGATGTGATCTAATGAAAAAATCATTGAGTTTTAAGAACCTTTTCTATGGTATCCTAGACAGGAGACATACAAAAATCGTGGTTTTAGGTTTTATACTTTGCTCCTAATTATACAAGAAATGTCATTTTAATAAACTACAGACCATTTGAAAAAGAAAAATGATACTTATGGGTTATTGTAGAGTTTAAATAAATGTAATAAAACTGTAAAACATGGTGCTTAGATTGTCTCATCCACCTCTTCGTCGTCTACTTCCGAGTCATAGTCGTCTCTGAGTGTTCGACGTCTCTTTCAGTAAGTTTTTTTTCTTTTCGTATGATGCGTCAACTGCTAATTGTATACTGTGCGAAAGAGCACAATTACAAATACCAAGTCAGAAGTTCATCAGCTTTTACTATGACACTTGTTCCGTCAGATCTTAAGCTAAAACTTGAGTTTACACATGGAAACCAAATTTATGTAAAAACATATTTATACTGTTCACTGGGTGGTTCATTAGTTTGACTAATTTTTGAAGATTAAGCATTCTCGGATCTCTCACAGAGAGATCACTTCATATATATGATCTTTGGACTACGTAGACGCTCAACTGATAAAATACTTGGCCATATGGTATATATATTGCAAATCAATGGATGGTGGATACTAGCCGGTTGATACTGTAGAGTGTATGGAAGAACGAAGCAGAAAAATGATGAATGAATGATCTATTACACATGACAGTGTCATTTAGAATCATAAATATGTCACCATGAAACCGTTGACATAATTCTTTAAAACTTGGCGAAACAGCAGTATTTTATAATCTGTGCGGAAAATACGCTCAAGATATGAGAATCCCATTTGACATCAAAAGAAATTTTCCTGTAGGTGGTACAGTGTATTTATAATAGTAATTACTATCTACAGACACATATTATAAGCAATAAATTACTGTTTCTATCGATATTATCGTTTCTCTATAAATACAGCAGCAATATTTGCAAGTTAAATACTTAACCTAAATCTTATTCTCGTACCTTAACTGATGCATAGTTATTATAGTGCATACATCCGTTTTAATTAGACAGATAGTTGCTTTAAACAAGGAGTTTACGTGACTCAGTGACCATACTGCTTTAGAGGCTAAAGCCGACTTGTTTTTTCTCGCTAACCACAGACAATAATTTAGAAATTCTAGACAGAGCATTTCTAGAAACCAACTCATATAGAACGTGGACAAGCCGGTCAAGAGGTATAAGGTTCATGGAAGGTGAGGCATGAAGTATGGAGAGATAAATAAACTCCGCTTCCGCCGGTGGAGTCAGCGTGGTGGCTAGCGCTCCAGCTGGAGTACCGCTTCATGTATGAGTTCGTCTGGTGTAAATGCGGTGGTGTGCAATGAATCCTTGCTCAGTAAAAGGTGCAATGAAATTCAATTATCAGTAGTCGACTTCGAATGGAATCGTTAATAACCGATAACAGATAGTTATTTAATAACAATACAAAAGTATAGGACACATGCGGCACATGGAATCATAACAGTACCACCGAAACTCCCTACCAGACATAAGATACTCAGAGTATGTGAAGCAGACAGAGCGAAAAAAACTCCTATCGTGGAGTACAAATTACCAGTCGTTTGTACAGCCAAGATTTGAGTAAATATTAATTATGGAAGCTGTCATGTATGGTATCAGAAACTTGGGTAGACTTTGATTCTTACAAATTCGAGATCACTCAGTAGTAGAGTAGAGCGGTCTGGTAGCTCAGTGATAAGGGAGTGTCCATAAACCACGTGGCTCGGTCTAGGTGGGGGAGGGGTTGGCTGGAAAGATATGTAGAGCTACGTGGGCGATTGGGGGGGGGGGTTTCCAAGCCAGGCCACGTATCTTTCCATTCATATTATTTGTCATAGTTATAATGAGGTACCGGTACACACAACAGCATGTGAATATTTATATGCGTCATTTAACTAACTCTGTACGTAATTTATGATAGTCTGACTAAAGAAGACAGTAGAAAATGTCTCTTGGAATCAATAGGGAAAATATACGTGCTACATGGCCGGGGAGGGGCGGGGGGCAGTGTTCACAGGAGGCCAAAATGAAGCTACATAGTTTATAGACGCTCCCTAAAGCGTCTGACTGGAGACAGAAAGTTGTCCGCTTCGAATTCCTGTCTCGGCGGGGATTTTCATAGTCCCTCAACCCAACCATCATCTCTGGCACTGCTCGCTGTTTAATGTTAAGTACGCCAGAATCCTTCCGTGGTTCGGATTCCACGTTGAACTGTAGTCCCATATGGCTGGAAGGATTATCGGACTGTGTTAAGATAGCGGGGACAGGGGTTCATGCGCGGCAAATCATAACTCCATCGGCGGTCGAACCCTTCGCGAATATCCCAGCCAACAATACCATTCCAACATTAAAAAAAGAAGGATACCTCCATACTTTACCTGATCGAAATGGTTACACAGTTCAGAGGAAGGAGACGTTGGAACAATAAACAACGAAATTGTCTCCCATTTGGCAAATTTCTACATGATCGAAGAACCTTTCAAGGAGTTGGATTACCACATATATATATATAATTTCTCACATGACCAGAGAAAAGTCTTAAATGAGAATAAAATTATAGAAAAATAATTGAAAACTAAATTGACTAACAGTAAACTAGCCACAAAGGGAGAGAAACTATGATGAGCCGACGAAACACAAGAACCTCTATCAGGATGAGTTCAGGCTTTGGATATTCTCGACCAATAAAACAGAAGTACCCACATTGCCCCATAAACCATTACTCACGCACCTAATAAAATTTTCCATTATGTATCAACATACAGCTTTATCAGCATTACATAATTTCACACAGCGAGATACACAAATAAAAGATTTTCATCCGATTTCAATAATCTTTCCCGAACATAACGCTGCGAGCATTCAAAGATCCTAACTCTAATCTGAATAGTTCGAAAGTAGACTGAAGTAAACTTAGGCCTTGTATCCACTTGAGCACGCTCAGGCAAATGAGCCGCTCATGTTTTTGAGCGCGCTCCTTTGAGCTGCTGCGACTATTATTATCCATACGGAGTCAAAGAAGAAAATAAAAGTACTAAGCTGGTGGATTACAGAAAGTTACAGTCCGCGAAGAAATTACGTTAATAATTTAAATGGCGAATTGACTTTTGAAGGAGATAATGAGCGTTTTCAAAACTTTATGAGAATGTCAAGGATCTATTTCGAACATTTCCTGCGTTTAATTGAAACTCGTATTAAAAAGCACTGTACACTTATGCCTGAGGTGGCCCTCACCAGAAAATAAATTAATGGTAACTTTAAGATTCCTGGTTTTGGGAGATTCCTACACAAACATGCAGCATATGTTCAAAGTATCCTACAAAATTAGCTGTTTTGTACCTGAACAAAGCCATCTGCTGTTTTGTACCGGTAGTCTGTGACAATGTTGTTTAGTCGCTACAAAATTATATTTAGGTTGATACCTATTTATTATTTTTATATCCTTTTACCATGAATACATATTCAGAGATTGTTCCATGTTTTTTTAATATTTTTCGTTACGTCATCAATACCAAGGTTTAATTCGTCGCTGATTTCACGCCATGCATCCTCTCATTTACTTCTATTATAAATACTGTTCCTATGAGCTTTCCCATAGTAACTTCTTTGATGCATACCCCGATTAATTGTTGTCAAGCAAGTGTCGTTGTCCAGCACGTTCGCGCTCATTATAAATCCTCCAATCCACCGTCCACACTGAGTGCCGAACATATACTGGCTCAGCCTTTGAGCATTCTGAAATACAGACACAGGATCGGCTCGACTCAAGCATGCTCAGGCGTCCACACTTGATCCGCTCGCTTCACTGATTGGCTTATTCGCCAGAACATGCTTAAGTGGATACGAGGACTTGCGCACTACTTAACATTACAAAAGGAACTATAATCGACAGCATGGACAAAGCTCGTCAATACTAATATCAAACTGATGGAAGGTTACAGAAAAATTAATACAACACGAGGCTAAGTACAAAGTACCAGTCGAACATAAGCAGCTAACACAACAGTGAATAACTAGTCTCATAGAAGACACAGAAAACTGTTGGCACAACACATAATATCGATAATATGAAGCAGTGAAAGCGCAATCGGAAACACCAGGTGCATATCACGAGAAGGAGTGGTATAGCTCTAAAATAATTAATTTTAAAAGCACAAAATAGCTGCTCTCTGTTATTAAAGCAAGCAATAAACCCACACTTTTCAACTGATTTAATATATTTGTGATGGATGCAGGGAGGATTCAGAAATTTAAAAACTGTTGATCAAAACACGACATATTGGCACTCTAGAGCTATTTGCTTTTGCAATCAGCTGATTGACAACAAACAGCTGAGCCGTAACAGACACGAGAGACAGCGTTTCAGGAAACATTTTAGACGCCAGATAGTACTCTTTAGGTTTCTTTCTTTTCTTGTTATTGCTTGAGGCTTCATCAACGTTGAGGTCATTAGACGCGGAAGAGAACTGGTGACAAAGAACGGGGAGAAATTCAGTCAAGGCCTTTGAAGAAACCATCCTGGTTTTTGCCTGGGGTGATTTATGGAAATCTGGATGGCTGGACGGGGATTCGAACCCGCGTCCTCCCGAATCCCAGACCAGTGTGTTACCGCTCAATCACTGAACTCGGTATCGACTTAATTGTGCTCCTTAAGGTAGTGTCAGTAGAGCCCTGAAATGGTTAATACTTACATTGATTGTCTAAAGTATACCAGCTCAACATTCTACATCTACATCTACATCCATACTCTGCGAATCACAAACATTGTGGGTGGCAGAGGGTGCTAAGCACCAATCCTAAACCCGCCCATTCCAATCCCGAATAGTGCGAGGAAAGAAGGAATACATATAAGTATCAGTACGGCATCTTATTTCTCTAATCTTATCCCTCCGGTCATTGCGACCTAAATAGGTTGGCGGAAGAAGTATTTCATTGCACTCGAAATTTAAATTTTTTCGCATATTCTCCAATAAATTAGAACGCAAGCTACGTCGTCTGTCTTCCAAACTATCCCAGCCCAATCTATGTATCAATTCTGTGACGCTTTCATAAGGGCTGTAACAAGAAGTCACGAATCTAGCGGCTCTCCTCTGCACCCTCTCAACTGAGTCAATCAGAACCTTGCGATACGGATCCCAAACCCCACAACAGTAATCCAGATGCGGACGCACTAGTGTTTTATACGCTATCTCCTTTGTTTGAGCATTACAATTCCTCAAAATACGACCTATGAATCGTAATTTAGAATTGGCCTTGCCTACGACGGAAGTTATGTGCATGTCCCATTTCATGTTGCTTTGTACTATCACCCCCAGATACTTCACGGAATCAACCGTGTCAACAG
Organism: Vandiemenella viatica; assembly: GCA_031002005.1. NCBI lineage: Eukaryota > Metazoa > Arthropoda > Insecta > Orthoptera > Morabidae > Vandiemenella > Vandiemenella viatica. The sequence continues at coordinate 2,352,266 of JARYHS010006964.1, forward strand.
GTGAATTGTTTATTTTGTACTCGTGAACAACCTGATTCTTCTTGTTACTTATCCGCATTGCCTTGCACTTTTTGCAATTAAGTGTAAGCTGCCATTTACGGCACCAATCGAAAATAGCATCCAAATCACGCTGAATTTCCAAGCAGTCGTCGGAGCACCTTATTTCCCTATAGATAACCGCATCGTCGGCAAACAATCGCAACCAACATTTGACGTTGTCACCTAGATCGTTTATAAATATTAAGAAAAGAAGTGGACCTATTACACTTCCCTGAGGAACGCCGGAAGTAACATTTATCTTAGAAGAGGCTTCCCCGTCAACAACGACTTATTGTGATCGACCAGTTAGAAAATCACGTATCCACTCGCAAATCTGAGCCGAAATACCGTAAGCTCGAATCTTCGCTAAAAGTCGGTTGTGTGGCACAGAATCAAAAGCTTTCTGAAAATCCAAAAAAACCGCATCAACTTGCGAACCTGCATCGATAACTTTCATTATGTCGTGGGAAAATAGGGCCAATTGTGTTTCACACGATCGCTTCTTCCGAAATCCGTGTTGACATGGTGTAAGTAACTCGTTCTCATCTAGAAACTTCATTATGTTCGAGCATATGACATGTTCCAGAATTCTGCTGCAGACCGATGTTAGAGATATGGGTCGATAATTCCTAGGATCACTCCGATCTCCTTTCTTAAAAACGGGAATTACCTGGGCTATTTTCCAGCTAGAAGGTACTTTTCTCTCTTCTAGTGATTTACGGAATATATCTGACAGAAATGGTTCAATATCCTCCGCGTATTCAGAAAATACTCTTACCGGTATACCATCGGGACCCGGCGCTTTACCCCACTTCAGGAGTTTTAATTGCTTTACAATTCCTACGCTATCAATTTCTATCGGATCCATCTCTAATTCCACACATTACACACAAACTAAGTCATCAAGGAATTCTGGAGACTTACGAGTAATTTCCACCGACAGTAAGTAATTCGCGTGGTCTTAATGACCTGCTCAAACAATTTTAATTTGCCACGCATTCCGCCTCTCCCGCAGACGGGCCTACGTTTCAAAAATGGACTCCGCCCCAATAACAACACAACTTTTGTAGGGTGTCAAACGCATTGAGAGATACACATTAAAAATATATATATATATACGTCTGATCTGAGTAAGTGGAAATCACACAAACTTTGCCAGACGAGCAGAGGGCCTTACTCCAGCCTGTCAACTGCTCACTGCAAACAGTTTCAACTAATCGTAAGACATAACGTAACTGTTGCAGGTGGAATTGTTTACAGAAAGTAAAAGGTTAATATTAACACTTAACTCATGTAACATAACAGAAAAACTATTTTGGAACTAGTCCTGGTACAAAGTACCTGTTGCAACTGAGCAACTAATACAAAAGTAAATAGAACTCTAGGAAACCGGTCAAACACGAGATAGAAATTACCAGTAAGAATGGTACAGCTTAAAATAATTAAAATAACTTTTAGCGCACACAGTAGCGGCTCCAAGACATTCATATTTCATTGTCAACCTGCGGCCCGCCGAACCATTCCATGTGGCCAAAAGCCTAGCAATTATATGCCGGATTTATCGCAAATTATAAAAACTATATAAAAATGTCCGTAATTACATTAATATACAATAATCTGTACTATTATATGTGATTTTTATTGCACTGTAGGTAATTGCGGCTCATCATTTTATGGCAGTAGCGCTTATGTGGCTCAGGAAGAAAAAAGGTTGAGTATCACTATTCCAAGGGGGAAAGTACTCACAGTAGTGTTAAGGTCATTGAGATATTCTTGTTGGAAATTTTGGGAAGAAACGAACAAAACTATGAGATATCGACATCATGGTTAAAGTGGGGCCCTGCCTTCAACCATACTTTAAGGCGTATTCACACTAGCGGTCAGCTCAGGTCAGGTCAGATCAAGTAGTAGACGATGCGCATTTCATATTGAATTGCTCACAACTACGCTAACGTTAGTTAAAATCGCACTGATTTTGGATGAATAGAATAGGATAAAAAAGTCGACGATTCAGGTTGAATCCAGAGTTTTAAAACGCAAACAGTTCGAGAGATAAAACATTTATCTACTGATTATGCCGTGCGAGACGAGTGGTAGAAAATGTTTTTTGATATTTTATCTTAAACATTTTGAATTTAATTTATAAAACTCACTCTGCTTCAATATTAATTGAAAACATAAATTTAGTAACATGTACTTTGAACAATTGTTAACAGAAGAATGAAATTTCATATAATGTAGAATGAGAATGTCAGGATGAAGAAGAGGAACCCCTTTGATATATATATATATATATATATATATATATATATATATATATATATATATCACAACTTTAAAAATCAGATGCACAATATGTACCTTGGCAATTCGAAAACAAGCAATAATATTTGAATTTATATAAAAATTTTGCCAACTTTCTAATAATCAGAAATAACCTGCTGTTAAAACATTTATTTTTTTATTTATTAGATACTCTTTTTATTGATTATGAGCAGAAGCTTTTAGACGTTTGTCATCCACGTCGGCCTGACCTGACCATTGACCATTCACACTAACGGTCAGCTCAGCTCAGCTCAGGTCTTGACCGTTGTTGATCTTCGGTTTGAGCTGCCTTGCCCTGACCTGAGCGGACTGCGTATTGTGAATGCTCCCATTGGATTACGTGTATAGCGATTTTTGACCTGAGCTGAGCTGACCGCTAGAGTGAATGGGCATTTAATGACGGCACAACATTTGAAACCAGCGATTAGCTACTGACGAGAGGTAAGTATTAAGAACACACACTGCATGATACTAAAAGTTATTAACAAACTATATTTAAAATAGTTCATCACACGTTTATGAAATTGTCTTTCAGATGGTACAGAGCAGCCATTCTCAACGTATGCTACAGGTGGCCCGCAGGCAAAGATTAAATTCTAACCGAGTTTAAGATGTGAAATATATAGCAGTAATATTTGTTCAGATGAATACTGTATAAGTCATTAAACAAACCTAATAAAATCATGAGTTTTGCAGCGACCAGTAAAATAAAATATTTATTGGATATGACTGCATTCCAACTATAATATATTCACTAATAAGTTTTCAGAAAGCTTCGTAACTCTGAAGATTAATTAATGACCCCTGAGGCGTAAGTCTTTATTTTATTTTGTTTATTTTTATTTTTTTATTATTATTATTAATTTTTTTATTTTTATTTTTTATTTTTTTTTTGCTTCTGGCTTTACGCCTCGTCGACGTGGAGGTCATTAGAGGCGGGAAAGGATTGGGAAGGAATTTTGCCATGGTTTTTGAAGAAAACAACCTAGCATTCGCCTAGGGAGATTTGGGGATACGATGGAAAAACCAAGTGTAGATGGCTGGATGGGGATTTGAACCCATTTCTCTGGAATGCGAGGCCAGCACGTTACCTCCCACCCACCACGCTCGGTGCGTTGAGTGCGCTAGGAGCCGATAAAAAATTATATTGGTGGATTTGTTAAGTAATGTACAGTTAATTACCACATACGTTAGGATTCAATAGAATTATTTTTGGCTTTTAATTATCCTCGGGTTGAATGTATCTCGGCTCGTAAATAACGAGAAAATATCAAAACATGCAATCATATCGGTTGAAAACTTACATTCAGGGCCTTTCTATTGTCTAACCCTGTACTGTTTAGTAACGTCATATTATTTTAGCTTTCCAGATTCGATTTTGTATAATTTTATGGGCCCAGGGGTGTAAAATAAGTTGGCTCGACTAACAGCGCTGATCCTGATAGCTTTACTGATTTTACTGGACGCCACTGTCGTAGTCATTAGAGCTAAAGTACGATATATTTTGTTACAATTCGGATAAACATTATAAACTGAATGAACAGCATCTGAACGGTAGAATTCAGTTTTAAAACCTCAGAAACTTCCGTTCTGTAGGCTGTGCCGCTGAGCTGCGACTACGAATGATGTGGGGGTGTGGAGAGGAGGCACACTGGGAGCAGATTCTTGCGAAATTGCGCGGACTTTTGGAGACAGTGTGACCCTACCAGAGTACACAAACCCTGATGAAGTGACAGCTGACAGCAGAAAATCGCGCTACAAATATCAAAGCTCAAACACAACGACGGACTTTCCATCGATTATACAGATCGTCATTATGATCTTATGTTCGATATAGACGACAAAGCGAGTGGAAAACAAATTTATTTATTTATCGTATGGCTATTCAGACGGATATGTGAAAACTGCGACCAACCTAAAATCTGCGGCCAATACCTGTTCTCTTTGTGTCATGCCGCGCCGTCCTAATCACTCTAAACGCCCCTTTAGACGACCCGACCTGGTCTCACTAAATCGTGGCCTGGAAGTTGTTACGGGAACAAATCATTTTACATTACACGCCCGAAACAGCCAAGTTAGTTTATATATATTTTTTTTAAATAGACACTCAAATGTTTCGATTAATAATTTTTGATCAGGTGTGTAGACACTGTCCATTCATTTTAATCGTCTCTTGATAACACCAAAGATACGATCACACGGGAGAAAAGTGTGACCTCTCATTGGAAAATATTGCTTGATTGTTACTTTACACATCAGTGAAAAACTAAATAGAAATCGTAGAAACTTATGATTCATGTTCTGCCTTGTACATCCGTCGGAAAACGGTTGGGTTTCTTTTACATTTTGGGGGATGAGATTATGCTATGAAGTGATTTCGGAAAGAGGAAACTACATTGCCTCCTTTTCTCGCAGTGCCTTCATGGTAGGTAAAGATTCTGCTTGTTTTGGTTGTCAAGTCATAAATGCAAAAACATTTAACCCACAACTGCTGATGGTAGAATATTTTTTTCTGCACTAGTAATGTGAGGCAAGGGGAGATTTTGCATGAAATCTACTACGATTCTGTAAGTATCTGGCTCGTTATTACAATTCTTTTCTACATCTTTTAAGGCAGAATAAAACTTGTGTTTTAATAACAATTATAAACTATAAAACATCTGTAGTGTCAACTTGCTGTTTAGAAACATGGACTACAAACGTAGCAATCCGCTCAGAG
>JARYHS010006964.1:2358348-2405148 GCA_031002005.1 Vandiemenella viatica
TCAGTGTATATAAATAAATATTTTACGCCTAAAATTTTTAGATAGTTTCCAATATTAGTCCGGTAATAATTATCTGTTTTGCTGCTACCTGCTCACGCTTTATTGTGAAAAATAAATATTTTAGGAGAGCAGGTGACGTATTCGTACTGTGGTGGAATCTGCTGTATGGATACTTTTTATCGCATGTAACAGTTTATCCATAACACACCGCGAGATGTACCGTCTGTAAAACCATATTCAGATTATTAATTTTCGAGATGTAAGTCTTTTCATGAGTAGTAAAACAGTACTTGTGAAGTTGAATTCCTGAATATATTGTTTTCGCACTGCTGTCTGTGACAGGGCACGGAATAAATTGCAGCCTTTGCCTGGGTTATGTATTTCTTTGAAAGAAAATACCCTGAAGAGCCAAATAAACTGGTATAGGCATGCGTATGCAATCACAGAGATCTGTAAACACTAACGCAGCGGTCGGCTACATCTATATAAGGAAACAGGTGTCTGTCACAGGCGTTAGATCAGTTACTGCTGCAATAATGGCAGGTTATCACGATTTAAGTGAGATTGAACGTGATGTCATAGTCGGAGCACGAGAGATGTGACAAAGCATTTCCGATATAGCGATGACATGGGGATTTTCCCGTACGACCATTTCACGAGCGCACAGTGAATATCGGGAAGCCGGTATAACATCAAATCTCCGACATCGCTGCGGGTGGAAAAAGATACTGCAAGAAAGAAATAAACGATGACTAAAGAGAATCGTTCAAATTGACAGAAGTGCAACACTTCCGCAAATTGCTGCGGATTTCAAAGCTGGGCCATAAAAAAAGTGTCAGCGTATGAACCATTCAATGAATCATGATAGATATTGGTTTTAGGAGCTGAATGCCCACTCGTGTACCCTTGCTGAGTGCACGACACAAAGCTTTACGCTTCGCCGTGGCCCGTCAACACCAAAGTTGGACTATTGATGTTTGGAAACATGTCGCCTGGTGACGAGTCTCGTTTCCAATTGTATCAAGCCGATGGACGTGTACGCGTCTGAAGACAACCTCATGAATTCATGGACCCTGCATGTGAGCAGGGGACTTTTGAAACTGGTGGAGGCTCTGTAATGGCGTGGGCTGTGTGCAGTTGGAGTGATATGGGACCTCTGATACATATAGATAAGACTCTGACAAGTGACACATACCTACGCATCCTGGCTGATCACCTGCAATCATTCCCATTGTGCTTTCCAACGGACTTGGGCAAATCCAGCAGGACAATGTGACAAACGTCCATAATTACTACAGAGGGGCTCCAGGAACACTCTTCTGAGTTTAAACACCTCCACTGGCCACCAAACTCCCCATACATGAACATTATTGAGCATAACTGGGATGCCATGCAACGTGCCGTTCAGAAGAGATCTCCACCCCGTTGCACCCTTCCGGATTTATGGACAGCCCTGCAAGATGCATGGTGTCAATTCCCTCCTGCACTTTTTCAGACATTAGTCGAGTCCATGCCACGTCGTGTTGCAGCACTTCTGCGTTCTCGCGGGGGCCCTACACGATATTAGGCAGGTGTACCAGTTTCTTTGGCTCTTCAGTATGGAGACCGTATTTAAAATGAATTGTTTTTGTATGTATCACTCAATGAATAAATTGAAATATCTTTGTTTTGAGTCCGTCTAATAGAGGTTGGTTATTTTCTTTATTTATTTACTTATTTTTGCTTGTAATTAATTTGTCAATGTCCGTCGAAGTTGTCGATTTAGGACATACGGATCTGTCTCATTCGTTTATGAACTAGAAATTTGTCTCCAACATCGATCACAATAGGTGCTGCAAACAGATACATCTAGTATTTTACCGAGCGTGGTGGTGTAACGGATAGCGTTCTGGCCTCGCATTCGGGAGGACGGCGCACAGTAGACCAGAATCGCAAAAAGCTGGCCAAAATATAAAAAGTTGTTCAATTTGTACCAAAGTTAGTATGTAAAGGTTATCGAAGTTGCTGATTAAGAATATAATATCAAAAAGTGAAAAAAAGAAAATGGTGGATCCAATATGGCGGACAAATATTGATAAAAGTCCTTTGAATCATATAAAATTATTTTTTTGTGATTTATCGAGATTGATGGTGAAGATTGTGACTTCAAATATTAAAAAACAAAACAAAATGGTGGATCCAAGATGGTGGGCGGAAAGTGGTAAAATTCTTTTTGTTTATGTAAAAGTCAATATTTAGAGGCTGTTGTAGTTAATGGTTATAAATATAAGCTAAAAAATGGAAAGTTCGAGAAAAGTATCAAATAGAGGATAGAAGATAGTATAAAATATTACAAAAAAAAGAATTTTATTTCAATTACAGTTAATCATTTAGTAAATTTTTTGTGACTATAATTAAAAGTTATTGTTTTCTTCATCTTTTTTATCTTCATTATCTTCTTCTTTTTTATCTTCGTTATCTTCTTCTTCTGCATCTTCAGCTGAATCACCATCATTCCTCATCATCTACATCGGAATCTTCATAATCTTCCGGCTCCGGACCTAAGAGGGCAATGGCTTCTGACGACAAACTCTTCAGTTTGTTTGATGATTTGCGCAGAGAAGAAATGTTGAAGTCTGTGGTTGCTAACAATCTCCTGAACACGTTTTCGATACTCTTAAGTCCGGAAAACTTTCGTGAAAAGCCTATGCGATATTGCTTTATCAACTTATTGGTTGATTCTTGAGCATCATCCAACAGTTCATATAATTATTAATTTATCTAATACTTATTTCTTAACACGTGTTTGAAAGCGTTAAAAAGTAATTCCAAAAAGTATGTAGAATATTTGTGTTAAAAAAATGTACTTTTTCATAATTATTAAAGAAAAAATTAACTTAACATTAATAATTCCATTTTTTTAAAAAAAAGGGATACATTTTGCAAGCGTCACTTAAAAATTTGTTCAAAGCCGGAGTTGGTAATAGTAGGTGGATTTTAAGGTTAATTTACTAAGGTAATAGTATATACTTGCGGACACGGTGCAAAAGAAAGCGGAATATCGTGGAATTCGTAACTTATCTCTTCTTTTTTAAGCACATTTTAAAATTTTCTACCGAATTTTCCGGCTTTAAGTTAATTTAAAAATATGTGTAATTAATGATTTAAAAATTACATAAATGTATTTTAATTAGTACGTACTTCCTAGAACACAGTACATATTTAAAATATTCGTTTCACTTACACAGAACACAAATATTTATCTTTAACGACAAGACTATTTTGTTTCCTGGTCGGCTGCATGTACCGCTAGTAATGAAGTGCCGACTTTGACATGAAATATAAAGGAGGAAATGAACAATTGATCGTCCAAACAATCGGTATTCAGTAGTTCCAACATTACTGTAGCCAACCTGATAGTCGAAAATCCCATAGAGAAACTTTTTTTATTTCCTTTTTGGCCACGTTTTCAAGATTCTGGCCCACTGTGCGGCGGTTCGAATCCCCGTCCGGGCATTCAGATTTGGGTTTTCCATGTTTTCCCAAATCAGTCCAGGCAAATTCCAGGATGCTTCCTTAAAAATCCCATTGCCAAATTCCTTCCCATTCCTTGCCTCCCTTCTTTCCCGTCTCTAACGACCTCGCTGTTGAGAGACGTAAAGAAGATAAAAAAAAATCTAGTATTTTTTGCCAGCAACACAAGAAAATATTTTGGATAGTCATTTTTTTTTTTTGCAGATATTAACTTTCTTCTATTGAAACTGGTGTCAGTTCATTGTGCGTTGCATCCCAGCGGATGGTCAGCTGCTATATACAGGAAATTTGATTTCGAATTGAATGACTGCACTAATTGGCTCTCGCAGCGATGCAGAGCACCAAATAGAGCGATCGGCGACGCGGTGCGGCGCTGGAGTTTCCGTCATTAGTTTCCGTACCACACCTGACCTGCCTCACTGTCAAGGTCATCAGAGGACGCAAACTCGCGCCAGCTTGTCGTTGTATCTAAGTTGTCTGTTTTCATAGGAGACATTACTTTCTGTGCGGCAGTTTGTAAGACTGACTGCCACACAGTGTTAGTAACAGACAGCTCAGTTCTTGTTTTCTTAAGGCTGAAAATGATTGAGTTTCTAGTTACAATCATCAAACATTTCTAAACATCAACAAGCGAAATCATTTTAATAATTATGAGTTCCTATAACTAAATATTTTTCTTTCCTCTTCAGTGCTGTTGTGTTCACCAACGCGGCAACATCAAAATTATTTAGAAATGATGGTCAAAGTAGGAATGATGTAAAAAACAGAATAGCACTAGCAATAAGATCATTATTGAAAAAGAGAAATATTTTAGGTTCCAATATTGAGCCAGGATTAACAAAGATAAAAAAAAAAAAAAAATTCTGTGTGTGGAGCTCTCAGCAGATTATGGTAGTGAAGTATGGAGTTTAGGAATATTGGAAAGAAGTAAAGTTGAAGCATTTTAAATATAGTGACATAGTAGGATGCTGAAAAATTAAGTGGTTTGTTAAATTACGAAAGGTGGGGAAAGAAGCTTGTGGAAATTCGTTACAGAAATAAGCGACATTTTAAGACATATGATTGATTGTAAGTGGAGGGAGCAGTCAAATCTAAGATCTATATATGAAGACATAGATTAGAATACATTAAGCAGAGAACTAAGGACCTACAGGTATGCCAAGATCAAGAGATTAGTGCAAGACAGAAAGGCAATATGGATTGCATCAAACCGTTTACAGACTGATGCCAATGAAAAAAGAAATTATTGTACCATTATATGTTCTTTAACATGTGTCTTCGTTGAAACTAACATACCTGCTGTGAAAGGGAATTATATTAGCACTTACAGCGACCTATACCTTCCAACAAGAGGAGAAAATCTTTATTCCGAGAACAAAACGAAGTTTTGTCATGTGAATATTTCCAGTATTCTCCGTTAACTTATATCCACACATGTAGCTCACACAATCTTGTGTATCTCCTTTAGCCTTTCTTTGTTACGATACTGGAATCGTAAATATTTTTTGCTAAGATTTGGAATATAGCCTCTTTATGGATTAGTTCTTAAACCTTTGACTTCACATAGTGGAGGAAGATAGTAACTAACTACCAGACGCCGCACTATTTGAGCCGGCATAGCTGCCAGGGTTTGACTGCTGGTTGCGTCGCCATAACAGGCGGAGCAATGAGTAACCGAATTGGATTCTAAAAACAGACAAGAAATAATTGCAGTGCTGCACGTGCGTGCCATGTCCACACGTGGTAGAGCCATCACCGTGGCTACTCTGCAGTGGCGCAACTTTTCTGTCCTGGTACAGGCAGCGATTCAGCCAAACCACATCCGCCAGGAAGGTAAAAGTGGGGACATAAAAAGGTTTCGCAACTGACACGATTCCTTTATAAGATTCATGCGGCAACTAAAATGATTATAAATATTGCAATGTGCTGAGTAAATAGACAGAGAAGCGAAATTTAAATATTATATGTATCTGCCAGTTCATAGCCTTCTATAAGTATCAAATATATTAACCAGTCATCGCTCAGCATAAAATATTTTCTTAAATAACTGACAGAATTTTTGAATTACGTAGACATTATTGTTTTCTTAAAACATACCAATTTGTATGGTGTTAGTGGTTATTGATGGTAAAAGATGACTTGGCTATGGTGCAGAATGAGAAAATGTGACATAAATGACACAACCAAACAATCAGTCCAAACACTACATACTGAAACAAGAGGTGGGAACAGCGGCCCCGACAACGCAGTCGCTAGTGCGCTTGACTCACGTTCCAAGGGTCGCCACATCGAGGCCAGAATACTGCGCGGATCGTTTTAAATAACAGTTTTGTTTGTTTCCTATTGCTCATGGTGTATGTAGAAAGGCAAAGTTAACAGTAGTAAAACAAATATTTGTAAATGAAACATATTGTAGCACTGTAGCAATGACTTATCATTTTAAAATAAAATGGGATGTGAAGAATAACATAGGTTCAATAATGAAACAGAAACGTAATCTATACAGCTATTATTTAATGAACAAATTATTTCATCATAGCATATACACCCGAAATATGTGGTTATGCACAAGAGTGTCAAACGTTTGGTTTCAAAAATGTTTTCGGTTTTTAATAAAAATGGTTTAAGAGTATACAGAGTAATTGCTCAGGAATACAAAGAAACTATTAATAATACTAAATTGATAGTAATAAGCAAAAAATAATGTATCATATATTTTTATTAAAACAAACCCTATATGTTTGGTTTATTTGATGTTTTACTGAGGTTTTCAGTTAGGCTATGGATGTATTGGAAGATACCCGCTGTCTACTTCAGCAAATCCTTCAGCTCTCCTTCTAACAAGCACATGTCGTACGCCGTGAAGCCGAAGCTGACTCTCGCCTTTCTGTCCGCCCCGGCCTCCAGCAGCGCTCTGGCCATTGCCAGGTGGCCACAGGTGACTGCATTGTGGAGTGGCGTATAGCCACGACTGTCAGACACGTTGACGTCTGTTGTCTCCGACAGCAGCCGCGCCATCTTGAGACGGCCGATCAGTGCCGCCCAGTGCAGTGGAGTTCTCCCCATCTCGTCTTTGGCAGTGGTGTCCGCTCCGGCAGCCAGTAGCTCTCTCGCGGTCTCCAGGCTGTCTGTGAACATGGCCGCGTAGTGCAGCGGGGTACAGCCCCTCACATTCCTCGCGTCCACCTCTGAGCCATTCAGCAGCAGCCGCACCACCCTGGCGTTGCCCGCCCCCGCTGCGCTGTGCAGCGGTGTTGCCTTTTGTTTGTCCAGAGAGTTTCTGTTGCCGCCTGCCTCCAGCAGGGCTCTGACAATTCTCCACGTCGCAGCACCTCGCGGCCCAGTGCAGCAGCGTGCTGTCCTCGGCGCCCATGGCCATTGCCAGCATCATCTTAGTCCTCACATCCATGATGTCCTGCGCAGATGAAAAACATCACGTTTACACTTCATATTACAGCTTTAAACATGAACTACCATCAAACTTAAACACTATGAGGCATGTAAATAATATAAGTAAATATAGTAAGTCTCGTCAATGAAGTGTAGCACCACCACATGTATTTATTCAGTACATGCTTTGCCTTATAGGTGAATATCTGACAGTCACTTTTAATGTAGAAGTTTGCTTCCAGATAATAACTTTCATGTAGTTGCTTCTTATAACAGACTATCTCTGAGACAAGAAAGTTTCGTGGCGCAATATTAATAATAGCAGACCAGGCGTCATTACCGTATTAGTAATTTCATGTCGTATATTCGGGACAATTGTTACCAGCGTTAGGAAGACCCCTTTTACAAGAGAAAAATGATACTTAGAAAAACAAGCTGTAAAATATTTTGAAAGTATGAACTGGAGAAAGTTTGTAAGCCTTGAACCCGTTTCCCCAGTCATATTTATGCATCCAGGTATGAAAGCAATGAAGTTTTCACGCGTGTACCGCCGGATTGTGTTTTGAATAAATATTTCGACGATTAGCTCCACCGCCTTTCTAACATCTCTAGTTGTCTCCTGGTGGTAATATAATGTCTCATTATCACATCACAGCATTTATACGCGGTGAAAGTTCTTACAGTTATATTCTTCATTAGCAGATTCATAAACTGAAGAAACAAAGAGCATAGTTAGAAGAAACTTAGACGAATCTATATCCGTTTGTTTCGTCCTCAATTAACTCTATGTCGACGGAAACAAGCTTCTGTCGGATGGGGCAATTAAGCAAGGGAAACATGGGCGTATCCAGCTAGGGGCAGAGGGGGGCTGCTGCCCCCCCCCGTAGAAGAAAAATTAAGTTGCCTTCAGTACGCTTCGACGAGTGAAGAACGAGTTCAGGAGCACTTGGGGAGAGAAAGATTGACTGGATTATGTCTGATGAGTGTGCATCGAAATTTCGTGAAAGAACACCATGAGATATTGACAAACAAAATTATTGAAATTGAAAATCCGAGACAATTAATGTTTACATAAAAAACTAACTGACTTACGATCTTAATTAACTACATAGTAGGTCCTTAGATTAAGTAGTTGGGTTACTATATTAATCAATGATAAAAATAGTTTCCTGAATAGGTCTGAGTTTGATTTTGTAATGTCATGTTTCAGTCCCCCACCCCACTTCCTCGAAACCAAAATGAGTTGCCCCCTCCCCCTAGTTCAAATCCTGCCCCCCTCTAGTTCTGATCCTGGATACGCCCTTGAAGGCAAACGTCTCAGAGTGTTTTGAGACAGTGGCGACCAAATTCTTCCACAATTCACGATCCAAATCCACAATTTTTCTGACGTATGGTACTCTGATGACCAAAGTTGATTATCATCTGTCGAATAAATAACATAAGCGGTCTACGGTGGGCCATTGTGCGTGCTGTTTAGAGCATTTTCCGTGACGAATTTTGCTTCGGCAACTTTGTCTGTTATTCTGGGTAGTCAAAATTATGTAAATTGAAAAGAAAAATAAATCTATTTGTTTTTTTAAAAAAAAGTCCATATATAAAAATAAAGTACCATTATTCCTGTGAGCAATGTAATGATACGGCAAAAAAAAAAAAAAAAAAAAAAAAAAACAACCAACACTGAAGAGCATTTAAATACATTGAATGTGAACCAACGTCTACCATTTCTAGTTTGTTTTGAAATAACGAACACACAATGAACTTTAAACATTAAAACAAAAAGAAAGCGAATTAAGCTCCCCAAAAAAAGTATATTCCAAGTCTCCAGTTTATTGTAACGAGTTATCTGTTTAATGCGACTTAGATACGAACTGTAATATACTGCCCAATGGTTGCTACTTTTTGAGCGTCGCTTGGTACAATGTAAACTAAATGTAACAAAAGAATGAAGATTCTATTCTGCAAACAATCAACTAAAGACTGTGAAATAGTCGTCGCACATGTGAAGATATTCACTAAGAGCTGATATCAGTAGTTGAGTCTCAGCAATAAAAGTTGTTGCTGAGACTAAGCTGCTATTATTATTGTTGCTATTAAAAGTCTTCTAAGTTCTGCGTTGTAGGTAATTTTCCTACACACCTATTTATACTTTTGCGCATTTACTGACTCATAAATTAAAATTACTCACTCCCTTCTGCAAGAAATCAAGAAATCAAGAAATCCGTACCGCATCAGCAAGGTATACCTTATGCCAGTGTTTCCCAACGTGGGGCCCACGCCCCACAGGGGGGCAATTTGGTTTTTTTAGGGGGGCAATTTAGAAATTGACTTGATACGACTTACCGCTTTCTCTTCGGTTTATTTAAATGCAATGCTAAATATAGATAGAAAATATAGCAAAAAAGCAAATTCTTAAAGCAGTGCTGTAAATAATTATTAGGTATAGTTTCGTTTGATGTTAGCAAAATATTTTTTTAATTAAAAATTAGGTATGGGGGCAAAAAAAAATTTAAAAGTGGGACATGACCCAAAAAAGGTTGGGAAACACTGCCTTATGCGGACCGTACACAATCAATAACACTATCAATGTGAGTATCGACAACACAGCCGTCAATCCTCGTAACAACTAGTTTCAATACTGCTTTACCTTACACAATCAATATTATTGACGACACCAATGTTACAAAAATTTCTCAATTCTTCTCCTTCTGTCTAACAGGAAGGGTAAATCTGTTTGGATTTATAGTATTATACCAAAACATATATAATCGACAGAAGTGTGCAGGAATATTACGCTGGTGCTTGGGTCTATTTAGTAAACCTTTATTAGAAACATGTAACACGATTATATTTGTTCTATAAGACTATATGAAGCTCAGTTTATATAGTTTTGTAATTATTCATTCATTTGATCAGTTTCGTTTTTCATGTACCGGTATTTCGGATTCTTACCTCCCTGTGCATCTACCTGCTTCTTTTCACAACTTCGAAAGATGTCAATGTATTGGATTATTCTACTGCTCCCTCTATATACTCTAAGTACAGCAATGAGCTAATACATTGTCTCTATAAGTATTTAAATGAAAGTAAGCAGATAGTACATACTTGATATATAGTTAATGAAAATGGGAGATGCTTTGTATATTTGAACAGAGGTATATGTACTAACTGACAAACAAGTTGAGCTCGCAGAAGGGAAGGAGGATACGCAATGAAGTGATGTGACGTGATGTTGTTTCAGTGATTGCAGTATGAGGCGCGTTATCAGCGTGACAATGAGTCCCGCTATTTTCTTATTGAATACGCTAATTCGGTTGAGAGGGGTGTTGTCCTTTTGAAAAACAAAAGCTAAAACCAGCAGCCAATTTGTCTGATTCAGGTAATGAAATTAGTACCTCTTACTATTGTTGATTAAAAATATATATTAAGTTTTGTTTGAAAATAATCGCGAGTAGTGTTTATATTGATACTATATACTAATACGCTAAAACTGCGATTCTTACTATATTAATATAATGTCATAGATTATTTATTTGTTTTTCTGATTTAACAATATTTTTAGCTGTTTTTAGGTTACCAGTGTCAACTTGAATATGTAATTAGCGAGTTACCGACTCGCTAAAGCAGGGATGCCGCATAGTTACCGAGAATATTATTTTGTCAGCAGACCTGAATATGGTTGAAATTATGCTGGTTAAGCAGGAGGCAAACAACCTTAAAGGCATACGAATATTTAATTTAGTTAATTAAGTAGACTATTAAACGCAGAATAAATTATATGACCGGTGAAATTCCAGAACAATCAGTCGAAATATTAAAGGAGAGCACATATTTTGCTTTTGCATTTAGATAACTCTGATGATGTTTCAGCTTGTGCGAAGTTTGTGGTATTTGTGTGGTTTGAAGCAGATGTGAACATCATAAAAAACATTTTGCTTTGCAAAGCTCTTCCCTGAATAATACAGGCCACTGTTTGTACTAAATGTTTTTAGAATGCTGTAGCAACTATCAGATTGACTGGACAAAAAGTATTTCCATTTTTTAACGATGGTGTTAAAGTTAAAGGCTTTACTTTAATTAAAACGATGTGTTTAAAGAGGCGATAAAAGTTGTGAATTCTATTAAAGGTAAGGCCTTGAAATTTCAACTGTTTAAAATCATTTGTTAAGACATAGTTTCGCTTTGTTAAGACCTCCTTTATCGAACAGATGTCAGGTGGTTATCCAAAGGAAAGGAATTGACACGATATCTGGGAGTATAAGTCGAATTAATAATGTTATTACAAGGTTTGAAGATCTCTCGGGTGTGCAGCCGGGTCATTTGGTCGTAGATGTACGAATTTTCGATGGCGTACCGTGCCATCATCTTCAGGTAGCGTCCAGCGGTCAGCGTGAGGAACGCAGTCCAGGACGCGACTGCTGGACTGCTCCGCGCGCATCGATATTTATACCCTCCGACCCCGCCCTCCCACTCCCGCCGGGTCGCTCCGATGGCGGTGGTGGGGGCGGTGCGTTACCGTGCGTCGAGCAGTGTCCATCAGTCTCTACGCCACCTCCGTCGCGCACAGTGCCTCGGCTCTGGTGTTTGCGGGGCCGCTTCAGTGCTGGGTTCCAAGCCTGGCTTAGTTGGAACCCGTTGTCTTTGTTTATGAAGTTACTCCGTAGCCGGATCTCGATGGCTTCCTTGTACACACAGTCCCAGAAGTGAGATGTGTTTCTCAGAACCTCGGTGTCCTCATATTTAATATTATGCCGTGTCTCAAGACAGTGTTCAGCAACTGCGGATTTTGACGGCTGCTGTAGTTCGGTGTGGCGTTTATGTTCCCTACACCGTTCTTCGATCGTGCGAATAGTCTGCCCGACGTATGCTTTTCCACACTCGCACGGTATGTGGTATACGCCAGGTTTCCTGAGACCCAAATCATCTTTAACCGAGCCAAGTAGGGCTTTAATCTTGGCCGGCGGGCGGTACACGCACTTGATGTTTTGTCGGCGTAGAATTCTGCCAATTTTGCTTGATACATTACCGGCGTACGGGATGAAGGCTGTGGATGGAGTTCAGGTGTTGCAGGAAAGATTGACTCAATAATATTAGACATGAGAGATAAATACAAAAACATCGCTGGCACCGTGATTGGAAGAGACTGGTAGCAATAATCTCGATATCGTTTGACACGGAGATAAACGAAATCAGCGCTGGTAGAGACGCAGCCACAAGAGGCCGAGACCTGTACCTTCCATAGACCAAAAAATATGAGGAACATTGGCGACAGGGCTCTGGCGGCGAATTACGAGAAACAAATGTTTTTGTTAAGTATATTATAAAGTGATAGTCACTTGTCATGTAATAAAAGTAATATAAAAGTGATTGTATTTTGTAGTAAAATGCTAACTGGAGTTGAAAGAAGACGCTACAATGGGCCATCACACGAATTTCAGGGACTGTTGCTGAACCCAATTAGTGCCTCAATCTGCTGTGACGGCACAAATTTTGAAATGTTAAATTCAGAACTTGACTAAAGCAGTGCTTCCAATGTGACGTCATCCCCTCACAGTCCCCACTCATACAGTTATCATGTTACATAATTTATAGTAATGCTGGCGCTACACTGATGACAAATGTCCAACAATTATCTCGTCATCTGACATTACACGCAGTTAGTAATGGAGCTAGTGGCGGTCTCGGTTCTCTCATCAAAGGAATAAGGCGCGTCGCACAAGGCATTGTTGTGGCCACATAAACATTTCACATTGTTGACGCCGCAATTACAGCGACCTACAAAATCACAGAATGGTGTGATCTAATGAAAAAATCATCGAGTTTTAAGAACCTTTTTTATGGTATCCTAGACAGGAGACATACAAAAATCGTGGTTTTAGGTTTCATACTTTGCTCCGAATTATGCAAGAAATGTCATTTTAATAAACTACAGACCATTTAAAAATGATACTTATGGGTTATTGTAGAGTTTAAATAAATGTAATAAAACTGTAAAACATGGCGCTTAGATTGTCCCGTCCACCTCTTCGTCGTCTACGTCCGACTCATAGTAGTCTCTGAGTGTTCGACGTCTCTTTCAGTAGGGTTTTTCTTTTCGTATGATGTGTCAACTGCTAATTGTATACTGTGCGGAAGAGCACAATTACAAATACCAATTCACAATTTTTTTTTTTTTTAACAGTTTAACGTCCCTTTTTAACAACGTGGTCTTTAGAGACGGGAAAGGATGGGGGCAAGGAATGGGAAGGAATTCGGCCATGGCCTTTTGAAGGAAGCATCCCGGTATTCACCTGGAGTGATTTGGGGAAACCATGGAAAACCCAAATCTGGATGCCCGGACGGGGATTCGAACCGCCGTCCTCCCGAATGCGAGGCCAGAACGCTATCCGTTACACCACCACGCTCGGTCCCCAAGTCACAAGTTCATCAGCTTTTACTACGACACTTGTTCCGTCAGATCTTAAGCCAAAACTTGAGTTTACACATGGAAACCAAATTTATGTAAAAACATATTTATACTGTTCATTGTGTGGTTCATTAGTTTGACTAATTTTTGAAGATTAGGCATTCTCGGATCTCTCACAGAGAGATCGCTTCATATATATGATCTTTGGACTACGTAGACGCTCTACTGATAAAATACTTGGCCATATGGTATATATATTGCAAATCAATGGATGGTGGATACTAGCCGGTCGATACTGTAGAGTGTAGTGAAGAACGAAGCAGAAAAATGATGAATGAATGATCTATTACACATGACAGTGTTATTTAGAATCATAAATATGTCACCAAGAAACCGTTGACATAATTCTTTAAAAATTGGCGAAACAGCAGTATTTTATAATCTGTGCGGAAAACACGCTCAAGATATGAGAATCCCATTTGACATCAAAATAAATTTTCCTGTAGGTGGTAGAGTGTATTTATAATAGTAATTACTATCTACAGACACGTATTATAAGCAAAAAATTACTGTTTCTATCGATATTATCGTTTCTCTATAAATACAGCAGCAATATTTGCAAGTTTAAACACTTAACCTAAATCTTATCCTCGTACCTTAACTGATGCATAGTTATTATAGTGCATACATCCATTTTAATTAGAACCTATTACTTGAAACAGATAGTTGCTTTAAACAAGGATTTTATATGACTCAGTGACTATACTACTTTAGGGGGTAAAGCCGACTTGTTTTTTCTCGCTAACCACAGACAATAATTTAGAAATTCTAGACCGAGCATTTCTAGAAACCAACTCATATAGAACGTGGACAAGCCGGTCAATAGTATAAGGTTCAGGGAAGGCGAGGCATGCAGTATGGAGAGATAAATAAACTCCGCTTCCGCCAGTGGAGTCAGCGTGGTGGCTAGCGCTCCAGCTGGAGTCCCGCTTCATGTGTGAGTCCGTCTTGTGTAAATGCGGTGGTGTGTAATGAATCCTTGCTCAGTAAAAGGTGCAATGAAATTCAATTATCAGTAGTCGACTTCGAATGGAATCGTTAATAACCGATAACAGATAGTTATTTAATAACAATACCAAAGTATAGGACACATGCGGCACATGGAATCATAGCAGTACCACCGAAACTCCCTACCAAACATTAAGATACTCAGAGTATGTGAAGCAGACAGAGCGAAGAAAACTCCTATCGTGGAGTACAAATTACCAGTCGTTTGTATAGCCAAGATTTGAGTAAATATTAATTATGGAAGCTGTCATGTATGGTATCAGAAACTTGGGTAGACTTTGATTCTTACAAATTCGAGATCACTCAGTAGAACAGTAGAGCGGTCTGGTAGCTCAGTGATAAGGGAGCGTCCATAAACCACGTGGCTCAGCATAGGTGGGGGAGGGGTTGGCTGGAAAGCTATGTTGATCTACGTGGGCGATTGGGGGGGGGGGTTCCATGCCAGGCCACGTATCTTTCCATTCATATTATTTGTCATAGTTATAATGAGGTACACACAACAGCATGTGAATATTTATTTGCGTCATTTAACTATCTCTGTACGTAATTTATGATAGTCTGACAAGAGAAAACAGTAGAAAATGTCTCTTGGAATCAATAGGGAAAAATATACGTGCTACATGGCCGGGGGGCTGGGGAGAGTGAGTTAAGGCAAAAGTCACTATGGGCTACATGGGGGGCAGTGTTCACAGGAGGCCAAAATTGAGCTACATAGTTTATAGACGCTCCCTAAAGCGTCTGGCTGGAGACAGAAAGTCTGTCTCGGCGGGGATTTTCATAGTCCCTCAACCCATCCATCATCCCTGGCACTGCTCGCTCTGTAATGTTAAGTACGCAAGAATCCTTCCGTGGTCCGGATTCCACGTTGAACTGTAGTCCCATATGGCTGGAAGGATTATCGGACTGTGTTAAGATAGCCGGGACAGGGGTTCATGCGCGGCAAATCATAACTCCATCGGCGGTCGAACCCTTCGCGAATATCCCAGCCAACAATACCATACAAACATAAAAAAAAGAAGGATACCTCCATACTTTACCTGATCGAAATGGTTAGACAGTTCAGAGGAAGGAGACGTTGGAACAATAAATAATGAAATTGTCTCCCATTTGGCAAATTTCTTCATGATCGAAGCACCTTTCAAGGAATTGGATTACCACATATATATACAATTTCTCACATGACCAGAGAAAAGTCTCAAATGTGAATAAAATTATAGAAAAATCATTGAAAACTAAATTGACTAACAGTAAACTAGCCACAAAGGGAGAGAAACTATGATGAGCCGACGAAACACAGGAACCTCTATCAGAATGAGTTCAGGCTTTGGATATTCTCGACCAATAAAACAGAAGTAGCCAGATTACCCCACACACCATTACCCACGCACCTAATACAATTTTCCATTATGTATCAACATACAGCTTTATCAGCATTACATAATATCACACAGCGAGATACACAAATAAAAGATTTTCATCCAATTTCAATAATCTTTCCCGAACATAACGCAACGAGCATTCAAAGATCCTAACTCTAATCTGAACAGTTCGAAAGTAGACTGAAGTAAACTTAGGCCTTGTATCCACTTGAGCACGCTCAGGCGAATGAGGCGCTCATTTTTTTGAGCGCGCTCGTTTGAGCTGCTGCGACTATTATTATCCATACGGAGTCAAAGAAGAAAATAAAGGTACCTAAGCTGGTGGATTACAGAAAGTTACAGTCTGCGAAGAAATTATGTTAATAATTTAAATCGCGAATTGACTTTTGAAGGAGATAATGAGCGTTTTCAAAACTTTATGAGAATGTCAAGGATCTATTTCGAACATTTCCTGCGTTTAATTGAAACTCGTATTAAAAAGCACTGTACACTTATGCCTGAGGTGGCCCTCACCAGAAAATAAATTAATGGTAACTTTAAGATTCCTGGTTTTGGGAGATTCCTACACAAACATGCAGCATATGTTCAAAGTATCCTACAAAATCAGCTGTTTTGTACCTGAACAAAGCATCTGCTGTTTTGTACCGGTAGTCTGTGACAATGTTGTTTAGTCGCTACAAAATTATATTTAGGTTGATACCTATTTATTATTTTTATATCCTTTTACCATGAATACATATTCAGAGATTGTTTCATGTTTTTTAATATTTTTCTTTACGTCATCAATACCAAGGTTTAATTCGTCGCTGATTTCACGCCATGCATCCTCTCATTTACTTCTATTATAAATACTGTTCCTATGAGCTTTCCCAGTAGTAACTTCTTTGATGCATACCCCGATTAATTGTTGTCAAGCAAGTGTCGTTGTCCAGCATGTTCGCGCTCATTATAAATCCTCCAAACCACCGTCCACACTGAGTGCCGAACACATACTGGCTCGCCTTTGAGCATTCTGAAGTACCGACACAGGATCGGCTCGACTCAAGCATGCTCAGGCGTCCACACTTGATCCGCTCGCTTCACTGATTGGCTTATTCGCCAGAACATGCTTAAGTGGATACGAGGACTTACGCACTACTTAACATTACAAAAGGAACTATAATCGACAGCATGGACAAAGCTCGTCAATACTAATATCAAACTGATGGAACGTTATAGAAAAATTAATACAACACGAGGCTAAGTACAAAGTACCAGTCGAACATAAGCAGCTAACACAACAGTGAATAAACTAGTCTCATAGAGTACACAGAAAACTGTTGGCACAACACATAATATCGATAAATATGAAGCAGTGAAAGCGCAATCGGAAACACCAGGTGCATATCACGAGAAGGAGTGGTATAGCTCTAAAATAATTAATATTTAAAAGCACAAAATAGCTGCTCTCTGTTATTAAAGCAAGCAATAAACCCACACTTTTCAACTGATTTAATATATTTGTGATGGATGCTGGGAGGATTCAGAAATTTAAAAACTGTTGATCAAAACACGACATATTGGCACTCTAGAGCTATTTGCTTTTGCCGGATAGTGACCAACAATCAGCTGATTGACAACAAACAGCTGAGCCGTAACACGAGAGACAGCGTTTCAGGAAACATTTTAGACGCCAGATAGTACTCTTTAAAATAGGTTTGTTTCTTTCTTTTCTTGTTATTGCTTGACGCTTCATCAACGTTGAGGTCATTAGACGCGGAAGAGAACTGGTGACAAAGAACGGGAAGAAATTCAGTCAAGGCCTTTGAAGGAACCATCCCGGTTTTTGCCTGGGGTGATTTATGGAAATCTGGATGGCTGGACGGGGATTCGAACCCGCGTCCTCCCGAATCCCAGACCAGTGTGTTACCGCTCAATCACTGAACTCGGTATCGACTTAATTGTGCTCCTTACGGTAGTGTCAGTAGAGCCCATGGAGGAAGGAATAATATGGAGACGACGCAAGAGACCTTTACCACGCATGGGAGTGAAGCAGGCCGGCGGAGGAGTGGGGGGCATGGCCGGAGTGGTGGGGGCTAGACCGCTTCCCAACAAACACGGGGAATATGTACAAACACCTCAAGGGGACTCTAGGATAAACGTGACGCCGCAATCTGGTGATGGATTATTATGTAACTCGATGAGAAAAATAAAAAATGAAGAATAAAATTTTTTGATATCCTGCTTAGTTTTCGAGATATTCTGTCTCAAATGTGAAATGGTTTTGGTTGAAATTCAGAAGAAAAAGTTATTCAAAGTCAAATTTTATGATGAATTTTTATTTAAAAAGACGAGACAAATAAAAAATAAAGAGTAAAATTTTTCGATATTTCACCTAGTTCTCGAGATATACTGTCTCAAAAGTGAGGTGTCTTGAGTTGAAATGCAGAAGAAAAATTTCGCAAAAGTCAAATTTAATGATGGATTCTTATGTAACACGACGAAAAAACTCGATAATAAGGAATAAATGTTTTCGATATCTTGCTTAGTATGGGGAATATACAACATCCAAATTGAGGGGTTTAGGTTTGGATGCAGGCTGGACCAAAAATTAATTCTGTCAAAGCCACAATGATTACATGGTTGACATGCAGAATGGATATTTCAGTTTTATTACTACCACTTGTGGTTAGTCTGAAATGTGTCCTAGACCAGAAAAAAAGTAAGAGGACCCACTCTAGGGATGAGCAACCCAGACATTTTGTAGGCTGGTACCAGAAATAAAATGTTTATTCAGTCACCTTAATGAACATTCTCTTGATCAAGATGTGTTGTCTAATTTCACAGCCCTACTTATTAGGACAATTGTAAAAAAATTATCTCTCAGTTAGATTTAGATACGGGGGAGGGGGGGGGGAAGTTGTACAAAAAAAAAGACTAAATTAGAAACACATTCCCCAAATTGATTTTGTTCAAAGGCCAATAACTTCTTGATTTATGAAGCCCATTTTTATTCTGCATGAACCTGTTTCGACATAAATAGATGAGAAAGATTTCAAAATCGGTAAAAATAGGTATAGACGTATTTACAAACAGAAACAAGTCTTATATGAAGCTTTAAAAATAACCTAAGTCAATGGCCTGAAATAGCTATTTAAAAAATTAATAAAACTCACAGCTTCTCACATAACAGTTAATTTCATCAT
Organism: Vandiemenella viatica; assembly: GCA_031002005.1. Taxonomy (NCBI): domain Eukaryota; kingdom Metazoa; phylum Arthropoda; class Insecta; order Orthoptera; family Morabidae; genus Vandiemenella; species Vandiemenella viatica. Next base: position 2,377,287 of record JARYHS010006964.1, read on the forward strand.
CCATTGTCAGTATAATCAGCAACGTGACGAAAGAAATCGTAATAGTAAATTCACTGAATCGCGAAGTAAAACACGCCCCTTTAAATCTCATTTTAAACACTCGTTAAAAAATAATGCTAGTCTATTATGTGCAAAATAGCAAGTTTGCTGATTTTCTACACTACACCAAGAAAAATTTGAGAACAAAGTCATCCCATTGAGAGCTATGACTAAATATTTATAGACGTGCTGCAAAGTTTGCGGTGTCTACCGCTCACTTCAACAACGATAATTACAATTCAACTTACTTATAAAATGATATTCCAGGTTCTTTCCTGTCTGGCCTATTTGTGCAACCGTACGCAACACAAGCTGGCATTTTTAAACACTTATACACAATACTAAATGAAATAATTACTGCATCTACCACAATGTGAACACCTTAATTGTTGGGAAGCGCCATATGGTCGCTGCCGGTGCTGCCACCATGCGGGAGAGTTTAGTGCTTGCTTCACCGATTTAACGTCACTTCTCCTCCATTTAATTCCTTCCTCCATGGTAGAGCCCTGAAATGGTTAATACTTACATTGATTGTCTAAAGTATACCAGCTCAACACTACACACAAACTAAGCATCAAGGAATTCTGGAGACTTACGAGTAATTTCCACCGACAGTAAGTAATTCGCGTGGTCTTAATGACCTGCTCAAACAATTTTAATTTGCCACGCATTCCGCCTCTCCCGCAGAAGGGCCTACGTTTCAAAAATGGACTCCGCCCCAATAACAACACAACTTTTGTAGGGTGTCGAACGCATTGAGAGATACACATTAAAAAAAATATATATACGTCTGATCTGAGTAAGTGGAAATCACACAAACTTTGCCAGACGAGCAGAGGGCCTTACTCCAGCCTGTCAACTGCTCACTGCAAACAGTTTCAACTAATCGTAAGACATAACGTAACTGTTGCAGGTGGAATTGTTTACAGAAAGTAAAAGGTTAATATTAACACTTAACTCATGTAACATAACAGAAAAACTATTGTGGAACTAGTCCTGGTACAAAGTAGTCTACCTGTTGCAACTGAGCAACTAATACAAAAGTAAATAGAACTCTAGGAAACCGGTCAAACACGAGAAAGAAATTACCAGTAAGAATGGTACAGCTTAAATAATTAAAATAACTTTTAGCGCACACAGTAGCGGCTCCAAGACATTCATATTCATTGTCAACCTGCGGCCCGCCGAACCAATCCATGTGGCCAAAAGCCTAGCAATTATATGCCGGATTTATCGCAAATTATAAAAACTATATAAAAATGTCCGTAATTACATTAATATACAATAATCTGTACTATTATATGTAATTTTTATTGCACTGTAGGTAATTGCGGCTCATATTTTATGGCAGTAGCGCTTATGTGGCTCAGGAAGAAAAAAGGTTGAGTATCACTATTTCAAGGGGGAAAGTACTCACAGTAAATCATTAGTGTTAAGGTCATTGAGATATTCTTGTTGGAAATTTTGGGAAGAAACGACCAAAACTATGAGATATCGACATCATGGTTAAAGTGGGGGCGCTGCCTTCAACCATACTTTAAGGCGTATTCACACTAGCGGTCAGCTCAGGTCAGGTCAGATCAAATAGTAGACGATGCGCATTTCACATGAATTGCTCACAACTACGCTAACGTTAGTTAAAATCGCACTGATTTTGGATGAATAGAATAGGATAAATAAGTCGACGGTTCAGGTTGAATCCAGAGATTGAAAACGCAAACAGTTCGAGAGATAAAATATTTAACTACTGACTACGCCGTGCGAGACGAGTGGTAGAAAATGTTTTTTGATATTTTATCTTAAACATTTTGAATTTAATTTATAAAACTCACTCTGCTTCAATATTAATTGAAAACATAAATTTAGTAACATGTACTTTGAACAATTGTTAACAGAAGAATGAAATTTCATGTAATGTAGAATGAGAATGTCAGGATAAAAAAAATCACAACTTTAAAAATCAGATGCACAATCTGTACCTTAGCAATTCGAAAACAAGCAATAATATTTGAATTTATATAAAAATTCTGCCAACTTTTTAATAATCAGAAATAACATGCTGTTAAAACATTTATTTTTTATTTATTAAATACTCTTTTTATTGATTATGAGCAGAAGCTTTTAGACGTTTGTCATCCACGTTGGCCTGACCTGACCATTCACACTAGCGGTCAGCTCAGCTCAGCTCAGGTCTTGACCGTTGTTGATCTTCAGTTTGACCTGCCTTGCCCTGACCTGAGCGGACCGCGTAGTGTGAACGCTCCCATTGGATTACGTGTATAGCGATTTTTGACCTGAGCTGACCGCTAGCGTGATTGGGCATTTAATGACGGCACAACATTTGAAACCAGCGGTTAGCTACTGACGAGAGGTAAGTATTAAAAACACACACTGCATGGTACAAAAAGTTAGTAACAAACTATATTTAAAATAGTACATCACACGTTTATGAAATTGTCTTTCAGATGGTACAGAGCAACCATTCTCAACCTGTGCTACAGGTGGTCCGCAGGCAAAGATTTAATTCTAACCGAGTTTAAGATGTGAAATATATAGCAGTAATATTTGTTCACATGAATACTGTATAAGTCATAAAACAAACCTAATAAAAGCATGAGTTTTGCAGCGACCAGTAAAATAAAATATTTATTGGATATGACTGCATTCCAACTATAATATATTCACTAATAAGTTTTCAGAAAGCGGTGTAACTCTGATGATTAATTAATGACCGCTGAGGCGTAAGTCTTTATTTTATTTTGTTTATTTTATTTTGTTTATTTATTTATTGCTTCTGGCTTTACGCCTCGTCGACGTGAAGGTCATTAGAGGCGGGAAAGGATTGGGAAGGAATTCTGCCAAGGTCTTTTGAAGAAAACAACCTAGCATTCGCCTAGGGAGATTTGGGGAAACGATGGACAAACCAAGTGTAGATGGCTGGATGGGGATTTGAACACATTTCTCTTGAATGCAGGCCAGCACGTTACCTCCCACCCACCAGGCTCGGTGCGTTGATTGCGCTAGGATCCGATAAAAATTATATTGGTGGATTTGTTAAGTGATGTACAGTTAGATGGAAAAAAATTACTACATACGTTAGGATTCAATAGAATTATTTTTGGCTTTTAATTATACTCGGGTTGAATGTATCTCGGCTCTTAAATAACGAGAAAATATCAAAACATGCAATCATATCGGTTGAAAACATTACATTCAGGGCCTTTCTATTGTCTAACCCTGTACTGTTTAGTAACGTCATATTATTTTAGCTTTCCAGATTCGATTTTGTATAATTTTATGGGCCCAGGGGTTTAAAATAAGTTGGCTCGACTAGCAGCGCTGGTCCTGATAGCTTTACTAATTTTACTGGACACCACTGTCGTAGTCATTAGAGCTAAAGTACGTTATGTTTCGCATAAACATTATAAACTGAATGAACAGCACCTGAACGGTAGAATTCAGTTTTAAAACCTCAGAAACTTCCGTTCTGTAGGCTGTGCCGCTGAGCTGCGACTGGGGGTGTGGAGAGGAGGCACACTGGGGGGCTCTGGGTGGAGGAGGCGGCAACAACATTGGTGTGACGGTGTCCTCTTTTAGCTCCACTGCCCCCGGTAACGGAATCACGGGGCGGCAAACTCAAGTTTTTGGGAGCTTTGGAATATTCGTAGATCAGTCATTGTTTGTAAATGTTGTCAGTGATGACAATGTTGTACTAAGGTTCCCACACCATATTTTATGATAAAGCTGAATTATACACTACGTGAAAATACTTTATTTCTATTGAAATGCACAATTCATCCAACGAAAAGCTCTTGTACGTAATCTGATTCCCGAACGACGTTATAATATATCAAACATAAAAGTAATTGTTTCCTATCTTCTCCTGTTGCCGCGTTTTCAGATTTCACCGAAAGCCTGCCGTATTCAAAATGGTTGAACGAGAGGAACGGAACGTCCTTAAATAAAATTAAAAATGAGTTGTTCATTTAATTATAACTCTAACATGCTGTACCAGTAACCCACATTGAAAGAAAATCAATAGTTAGTAGTACGACAAAATATTTATTTCAGGCAACAAATCCCTAATTTTTTAAAAATTTCTTTTATAAATGTTTTATTTTCCTTTTCCAGAAATAAATATACTTTTTATTTTTGGTGAATAAGTTGGCAGCCCTACCATCAAATAAACTCGAACAACCAGCAACCTCGCACATTGTACTTGCTGCTGATAATAAATGTCATCTGTGAATGTAAAACAGAGAGCAGATTCTTGCGAAATTGCGCGGACTTTTGGATACAGTGTGACCCTACCAGAGTACACAAACCCTGATGAAGTGACAGCTGACAGCAGAAAAATGCGCTATAAATAACAAAGCTCAAACACAACGACTGACTTTCCATCGATAATACAGATCGTCATTATGATCTTATGTTCGATATAGACGACACAGCGAGAGGAAAACAAATTTATTTATCGTATGGCTATTCAGACGGATATGTAAAACTGCGACCAGTGAAATTTGCGGCCAACCTAAAATCTGCGAAATCTGCGGCCAATACCTGTTCTCCTTGTGTCATGCCGCGCCGTCCTAATCACTCTTTAGGCCCCTTTAGACGACCCGACCTGGTCCTCACTAAATCGTGGCCTGGAAAATGTTACATGAACAAATCATTTACATTACACGCCCGAAACAGCCAAGTTAGTTTATATATTAAAAAAAAAAATAGACACTCAAATGTTTCGATTAATAATTTTTGATCAGGTGTGTAGACACTGTACATTCATTTTAATCGTCTCTTGATAACACCAAAGATACGATCACACGGGAGAAAAGTGTGACCTCTCACTGGAAAATATTGCTTGATTGTTACTTTACACATCAGTGAAAAACTAAATAGAAATCGTAAAAACTTATGATTCATGTTCTGCCTTGTACATCCGTCGGAAAACGGTTGGGTTCTTTACATTTTGGGGGATCAGATTATGCTATAAAGTGATTTCTGAAAGAAGGAAACCTCATTGTCCTCCTTTGTCGCAGTGCCTTCATGGTAGGTATAGATTCTGCTGTTTTGGTTGTCAAGTCATAAATGCAAAAACATTTAACCCCACAACTGCTGATGGTGGAATATTTTTACTATTTGTACTACGATTCTGTAAGTATCTGGCTCGTTATTACAATTCTTTTCTACATCTTTTAAGGCAGAATAAAAGTTGTGTTTTAATAACAATTATAAACTATAAAACATCTGTAGTGTCAACCTGCTGTTTAGAAACATGGACTACAAACGTAGCAATCCGCTCAGAGCGCCGGTGGGGCGGCTTTTAACAATACAACCAGTTTGATCCTATTCTATAATAAACATACCCCTACAGCATTGTTGAGAGTTCTGGCCGCAGATTTCACTGGGCGCAGTTTTCGCGACACCATTCAGACACTTTAAGAACATTGATAAAATATATACAATGCAACATTACAAGATTAAATACATATATCTAGTTTATTAATATAGTTTATTGATTCCTGAGTTGCCAGCAGGAAGTCCACAGGATCACCACTGTAAGACCTTATAGGACATTCTTCAATAATATGACCAATAGTCTGAATCTCTCCGCATTCGCATAAGGGGGATGGTTGCTTGCCCCACTGGTATAGAGAGTGTGCACATCTACCATGCTGAGTTCTGATTCTGTTGAGTGTGGACCAAGTTTTACGAGGTAAATCAAAACCTGGTGGCTTTTGTGTAACGCAATGTAAGCTGCTGTTTTGCTGTACAGTCCACTCCTGCATCCAAGCTTTGGTGATGTTAAAATCGGCACGAATAGCATCCCTTGCAGGAAAAAAAAAAATAATAATAATAATAAAAAAAAAATATTCCACAAATTTCCGGAAAATTCGGTTTACCGATATTTCACTGAAAATAAATAAGATGAATTGTTGCTAAATTGGAATTGTAAACGTTGTCATGATAGAAAGTTTACCAAGGTAGTAGTTACTAGTAAAAATATTTTAATCATGTAACGGTAAAGAAATAAAAATTATAAATGATCGCACAACAAAAGGGTTATGGGTTCCAGAAAATAATGGTATTATCATAAATTAATTTAGAGAAATTAGAAACGGATATTATAACGTCTCATTCAGATAAATGAGACAGTGATTTGCTGTTTGTATAGGCAATAGGACTGTTGATAAGGGGGCGATCCATAAATTACGTGAGGTGAAATAGGGGGGGGGGGTCCGGCGAAATCTCACCAAATCTCACCAGGGGGGAGGGGGGGGTCTACGGAAATCTCACGTGAGATTTTGCGAAAAATTTGGGGATAGTAGAGCCAAAAAAAAGGTCTACAATTTGCGCCTAAGTCGATTTTAGGAGGGTATTTCGTCAAAAAGTTAGGGTGTGACCTAAAAAAAAAAAAAAAAAGGTCTACAAAAGTTTCGAGTGCGATTTCTAGGGGGGGGTTCTCACGGACCTGATCTCACCAGAGAGGGGGGGGGGGTCCGGCCAGATCTCACGAAATCTCACCAAGGGGGAGGGGGGGGGTCCAGAAATCCGGAAAAACACCTCACGTAATTTGTGGATGCCCCCTAATATATCGATATATCGAAATATCGATATTATTTTTTGAAAATATCGATATTTATGAGTGATGTTTTTAGGAAGATATATCGATATTTCGATACTGAAATCTGGATATCGCTTTCGATATTTTTTAAAGTAAGCTATCGTTTTTTCGTTTGCTCTGATGGACAATATGTCCCCCAAATTTCTGTTACGCATAGAGATCAGCAAGCTTAAGTAAATCTTACTATGTTTCTATAATTAATTTGAAAGTCTATTCAGATGGTGACAACAGTGTGGGTAAGGCATCGCTCGCCCAGCACTAGTCGAACGCGAGCCCATTGTTTGAAATGAGCGTGCCCATTGTCCAGGGTAGTCCAACTTGAACAGGAACAGTGGGAAGTGTAAATGTTAATTCGAGAGCAAGAGAAAGAAGAAATTAAGTATAAGCTGTTAATATAAAAACTAAATGAAATACCACAAAAAAATCTTATGAAAAAAAGTTATGTAAATTGGCCATAAAGCATGTTACGATAGATAAACTTCTACCTAAATAAATGCCTCAACTGTATTACTTACCAATCTTAAAAATATACAAAATAAGATTTGCCTTGAACATCATTCGAGTTTTATAAATTTTATTAATTTTTAGGAAACTTATGAGACGCATAATAGTCAATTGAAAAAAAAATCAACAATCATTATCACCAACAGAAACCATTCGAAAGTGAATACCTGATTAAGAAAAAAATCACACCTCTTTTTATCAGTGGACAGCCTTATTTTGCTAGATTTGATTTTATGAAATTGCATTTATGAAGTATCGATACATCGATACTTTTTCCCGATATATCGATAGCCGATATTAATACTTTTTAAGAATATCGATATATCGAAAATCCGACATTTTTAAAAATATCAACAGCCCTAATCGGCAACAGAAAAGAAATGGCCGTAGCTAACAGCCGTCAGCTCAGTTGTGGTGGGGGTCAAGCGCTGACGTCACAATGCAGCTATACGTTAAATTGATGACAAAATCAAGACCAGCAGCTAAAACCACGAATGACCGCTTCGCTAATAGCAAAAAAAAAAAAAAAAAAAAAAAAAAATTTCAAACAAAACACTACCAGGTTTAATTAAAGCTGCTACAGTAGTGGTGAAATGTGAGCTGAAAGAAACTCTATCACGACCACACGAGTCTTTTTACTCCAGTGGCTTTGGGATGAGTCGCTATTAAATTATTTCAGCTTTTATTTTTTTTGAAGTTTTCACTGTTCTAATTTTCGTAATATTAGATAGAGATAAATGCTTCATGTTAAGTGATACATCTGCTATAAACATGTATTAGATTCCGAAACATACGTCTGGAAGTTTGACATCGTACCAGACGATTTCATTTTAACTGTTAGAGACCGACGAACAGATAATTCGTCGTTGTTCCGCCGACACGCGGAGGTGGCGTGGCGAAAACTCTGCTAGGCGCTGCCAGCTCATAAGGAAGCGTTCATAAACTACGTGGCTATATCTAGAAGGGGGAGGGGTCGGCTGTAAAGAAAGCTAAGCTCAGTTACGGAAAAGGGGGGGGGGAGGAGGGGTTCCAAGGCAGGCTAAGTAACTATCCGTTCATATTGTCACAGTTAAAATGAGGTACATAACACACAGCAGCATGTGAGTGTTTATTTCCGTCATTTAATTATCTGTGTATGTAATTTACAGTAGTCTGACAAGAGAAGACAGTACAAAATGTCTTCTCTGGATTCAATAGGGAAAAAGGTACGGGCTACGCGGGGAAAGGAGGGGGTTGGGGGTGGAGGCAAAAGCCACATAGGGTTACGAGGGAAGGGGGGAGGAGTTCACAGGAGGCCAAAATGGAGCCACGTGGTTTATGGACGCTCCCTAAGAGAACCTGACACAGCGTACCTGTATCCGGCGATAGGGACACTGACTTGAAACGAATAGTGAATTCAACCATACACGGAATAATCTTCAGACTTTTTATATGGGTTTACGCCTCGTCGATATCGAGGTCATTAGAGACAGGGAAGGACTGGAGACTAGAACCTAAAAGGAATTCGGCCATGGCCTTTTTGAAGGAAGCAACCCGGCATTCGCCTGGAGTGATTTGTGGAAACCATGGAAAACCCAAATCTGGATGCCCAGACGGGGATTCGTACCCGCGTCCTCCCTAATGCGAGTCCAGAGCGTTACCACTCACCCATAACGCTCGGTTTTCAGATCTCCTGGCTTGATAGCAGAATATTCCGCAAAAGTATTCGGCCGCTTTGGTGCCTAAAGTGGTACTGTTGCGGTCGTATATTTTGATTGATGGCTTCAAGTCGGAAACCGAGAGTGGTGGCTGAGCGGTTAGCTCTGTCCTCGCATTTAGGAGGACGCGGGTTCGAATCCCCGTCCGCGTATTCAGATTTAGGTTTCCATGGTTTCCCGAAATCTCTCCAAGTGAATGCCAGGATGTTTCCTTCAAAAGGCCATGGCCAAATTCCTTATCGTTCCTTGTCGCCAGTCCCATCTAAAGCCATAAGTAAAATACATATGAAAAAAAAATTGCAATATGGTAGAAGCAGCGACGGCAGCGCGATTCAGTCCCCTATTCAATCCAGAGGGCGAGGACGGAAGAGTCGGGTCAGAGTACTCACTCAGCTTCCATGGGGTGCTTCGAAGAGATTGTTCCATAGAATACATGATCAATATGGGGACACAAAAATACAGATGCTATTGAAATTGATGTTTATTTAATGTTACGAATACAGGCGTGCGTCGGTAATCCGAACTAACTGGAACCCAGTGTGGTTTGGATTATCGATTTGTTCCGATTTTCGGTGTGTATAGTTTCGGTTTACATACTTGTAGTTTTTTTGCCTTTAAAATTCCCTTAGGTACTTTATAATTTTACACACCACAAGCAAAAGAAGTTTCTTGTTTTCTTGTGATTGGTTTTGGAGTAACTTATGCTTCATTTTGGAAGATGAAGACGAAGCCATTATAAGAGTATAATGTTGGTACAAGACACTAAATTAAACAGAAACTCGCCAACACAACGAATCAAACAATGGCTCGAGACAAACACGGCAGGATTCAGATTTCTAAAAGAAACTGAAAACTACCGGCAGAGCGGTTGCAACAGTCAACAACAAAACCAGTGTGCGTTTCGTCACGAGGATATTGCGGCGACAATACAATAATGAACGCAAGGTGTAAAACTAATTGTAGAGTATCTAGTTCTTTGTTAGTGCAATTTACAAACAAAACAAGTAAATAGAAATAAAGTTGACATTTCTGTAAAGAAGCGCACAGTTCAAAAACAAAGGGGAGGGGGCGGGAGAGGGAAATAAAATTTAAAATAATGTCCGGATAATTGGAGTTTCGGATTACTGACGTTCGAATTATCGACACTCTACTGTATATCATGTAATGATAATCCATACACTTGATGGCAAGCAACAAGAGATAAATTTCCGTCTTTGACAACGCTTGCAGCTAAATACAGTGTGTTTATTCAGAGAGAATGGGTATTTAATACTTTTGCTAATTTTGTATTGACATTATGGAAGTAGCTTGTCCACAATTATTTTTTGTAATTATATGTAAAATACATTATCATGTAATGAATCAATCGTTTTATTTCGCCGAGCCTGGAGGATGACAAGTAACGTGTTGGCCCCGCATTCGGGAGGACGCGGGAGGGAATCCCCGTCCGGCCATCTTGCTTTATGTTTCCCATGGTTTCCCCAAATCACTTCAGCCGAATTCCGGGATGTTTCCTCCAGAAGGCCATGGCCGAATTCCTTCCCTACTTGCACACAGTCCTTTTCCGCCTCTTAACGACCGCGGTGTCGACGAGACGTAAAACCACAAGCAAAAACAGAATATAGAACTATTTCTAAGTAGGCCTATCGGTATTCTGCCGAATAGTACGCAAATATTCGTCATTCAGCCGAATAGTACCTAGATATTCGTTGCCGAATAGGACAACAGTTGCCGAATGTTCGGTGCGAACCTTCATCTGAAAACCGCGAATTCCCCTCTTTATGATTTGATCTAGTCGATGTCATTAAGGTAGGAAAGGAGTGGAGATGGGTTGGTATTCCCCCATGGCTGCACAGGGATTCGAACATACGTTAAAATATTTTAAAAAGTTTAATTTCCAAGCGACTATTTTATCTTCCGTTCTCTCGATATTCTGAGTAATCGTGGGCCTATACAGTCCATTACGTTGTTGGCACATCACGTCGGAATTATAGGAAACATGATGTCCTACCAAAAAAGTAATAAGAAGCTAAAAATAATTATTAACGTACAACATGAATGTAGGTTGGAGCAGACACAGCAAGCCAGTGTGTGGGCGACTAATTATTAGGCTACAAATCGAAATCGAAGCTTTCACGTGGTTACGCTCAATCTGATGGTTGTGTCAGACCCAATTTTACGATTTGAGAAAGGAAATTGACTAATTAACGTTCCACACAAGAAATAGACAAAAGCGAAAATTGTTGGTACGGTAACTGGGAGAGACTGGTAGCAATAATCACGAATTAGTCGCAAACGATAAGAAAGAGAATCGGCGCTAGAAGAGATGGAATCACACAAGAACGACAGCACTCTGGGGGTGAACTACTAGAAACTGCTGAATGTGTAAATAGGAAAAATATGAAATTCTAAGAACTGTGATAAATAAGATTTCGAAGTGATTGTATTGTACAGTAAAATACCACCTAGAGTGGAAGGAAGCGGCCATAGATAAATTACGTCACACTGAAATCAAACTACCAACAGCAGACGACACACTTGAAAATTCAAATACTGTTTCAAAAACTACAGAATAGTGTAAATAATTGCGACGCGTAGGGCGTTCTTTGATGTAAGAGAGAGAGAGAGAGAGAGAGAGAGAGAGAGAGAGAGAGAGAGAGAGAGAGAAACGTACCACACGAAAAATTGAGGAATTTAGGTTGACACAACCCTGAAACAATTCACGCAGTAATTAGTAGTGATAAACTTAACAGCAAATTTATCGTCTAACTTGACCTACGAGATAGTCTGCGTCTATAACTGAAACTGTGTAGGATAACTCCACCAAATGTTGAAATTTTTCAGCTGATCAAAAAATCTGTCGGTCACTTATTAATACTACAGACGGTAAGTGTTATCTCATATGACTCGTCAACGTCATCGGAGGAGAAGAACGAGAAAGAATTTGGCCATGGCCTTTTGAAGGAACCATCCTGCCACTCGTGACGGAAAATTAAAATCTGAATGGCAGGATGGAGTTTTGAACCCCCATTCTCCCGAATTCGAGACCGGAGCTTAGCGGTTCTCGCACCACGCTCGCTGCATTCATACTAACCACACACATCCTCAGACACGTGCCGCCACAGAGACAACATTCTTTGACGCATCCTTTAATACGTGGGGTATTTTTCCAGAATTCCGGGCCCCCTAACATGACGTGAGATTTTGACAGGGCCCCCTCCCTCACTGCTAAGCTACCTCGTAGTTTTTTGAGACTTTTTTACTAGCTCTCCTGCTTCCACCCCCCCCACCCCTATAGTCAACATCCAGGTCGCTTGTGGACCTTTTGATTCAATCTCTACTGTCCTTCAAGAATTTCAAAACATCACGTGAGATTCCGTCGACCTTTCCCCCATTGGTGAGATTTCGCCTGACCCCCTTTATTTTACCTCACGTAATTAATGGACGCTCCCTTTGCTACAGTGCTGGCGGTGCCGGCACGAGTCTGCACGGACACGATCCGTTCACGCGTGATATATGTGAATAGGCGTATAGAAAATTTATGTAAGTATATAGTCATGTGCGGTGCCTGTAGATGTGAACCTGTCTTAAAACTGATGTATTGTTATCCCCTGTCCTGCTGGACTGTTTTTAATAAACAAACTGCTTCGACACGTTTGTGCACAAATTCATGAGACAGGGAAAGCTGGATCACTCATCTACAATACTCCCGCAGTGCACTGGTAGAGGTGTGACTACAGACAGAGCAGCTTAATTCCTGGTGGCAGCTTGCAACCACCGTCCAACTGGCGCCGAGACGCTACTTCAAATATCTTTCCAATCCGCCACAGGGAGCAAAATAAGTTAACATTACCGATAAGGGAGCGTACATATACTACGTAGCCCCATTTTAGCTTCCTGTGAAATCCCCCTTCCACCCACGTAGCTTTTACCTCTACTTTCCCTCTCCCCCCCCCCCCCCCAACCACGTAGCTTCTTCCGCTCTTGATTCACCAAAACATTTTGTGCTGTTTTCTCTTCCAAGAATATCGTAAATTACAAATGGAGTTAATTAAATGACGTAAATAAGTATTCACATGCTGTTGTCTGTTCTGTATCTTATTTAAACTATGACAAATGATATAATGGAGAGCTACGTGGCCTGGCTCGGAACCCTCCACCCCCCCCCCTCCACACGTAGCTAAGTGTGGCTTTCCAGCTAACCCCTCCTCCCACCGTGTCACGTAGGTTATGGACGTTCCCTAACTTGATACTATAGCGCCATAAAAAATTTTTCACATTTTTGCAAATTTACATTCTTATGCTGATTTCTACGAAAAAGTTGGGAATTCATCATAACACCAACACTTTCAGTGCTGTTGGACGGCAGATAGTGAGGAGATTGATTATTGTACAATACAGATTTCCACGTTGGAAGACTTTATAACAACTTCTCCCACAAAGGTTAAAAAAATAGAAACATCCATCCTGCTGCAGAGATACTGCACGTTACTGTCAGATTTAATAACTATTACGGGTTTTATCTAACAGGCAATACCGCTGCCTCGCGACTGTTAGCGTGTGGGACACGCTAACAGTCGCGACTCAGCGGTATTGCCTGTTAGATAAAACCCAAAACGTCACCACTCACCCCCTACGAGGTTGAAAAACAGTGAAAAAATTATCGCGAAGAAACTGCAGCCAATAATCGCAAATGTAAATCGAAGTGCAAACCGAACATTAATTAATTAGTTTAATTGCGAATAATCTTATACTACAATAACAATTTCACAAAATACCTACTTTCAAATATCATCATTTATACTTTTCATGTTGCAAGAGCAATATCACCACATTTACGTTCTAAGAATTTTAATTTCTAGTGTTTTCGTATTTGTAGTAAATTGTTCTGCATTTGCTTAAGAAATTTATTACAATTCCTCACTTGCTAACCAACAAAATCAACTATTCCCACTCCGTTGGGATTGAAATCGAGTGCCAGCTAATTCCTCTAGCAATATCCCCTTTATACACCCCCAGCACTCCCTTCACCCCAAATCCAGCTGTTTTAGCATACCAATCAATTTTTAAAATATTTTAATACATTTATATGAAAAATTTATACGAAATTAAAACAGCTTAGAAAAAAGAAAACATGATTTAGAGGAAAAGGAAAACTGAGAACATAAACAAATGCTACAAGAGTGGAAACCTTTTCTCTAGTCCACAGATGATCAAATCACACACAAAAACATGAACATGAAACAGGTCTCACATTCAACAGGATGGGGGATTTCAATACACGCCCGGCCATCCAGATTTTGGTTTTCCATAGTTTCCCGAAATCACTCCAAGTGAATACCGAGATGGTTCCTTCAAAAAGCCATCGCCCGTTCCTTGACCTTCCTCTCCTCTAATGAAATCGGCGTTGACGAGGCGTAAAGCCATAAGCAAAAGCAAAAAAAGAAATAACGAAAGAAAGAACAACCAGCTTGCTGGAAGCATTTTTCATGTAGTGTGGAAGTTAGTATCAGAAATTAAAGTCGCAGTTGGAAAGAGACATTTACAGCGACAAACAATAGCATAAACAATTAAGTCGTAAGAACTTATAACGGGTTTTATCTAACAGGCAATACCGCTCGCTTCGCGCTGTTAACGTGTCGTCATAGTGATGTCACATTCACGTACAGTTAATTTTTGTGTGTATTGTGCCCTCGCTACGCTCGGTCACAATAATTTAAAACTGTACAATATCAACATAAACTGATATCCCGAAGGTGGATCAGATGCAGGCGGCCGCTGGTAAGCGGCCGCAGATGTCCGATAACACAACCAGATGTCCAGTGTTTGATGTGTTATCGGACGTCTACGGCCGCTTACCAGCGGCCGAATAGTCACAAAAATTGACTGTACGTGAACGTGACGTCACTATGACAACACGTTAACAGCGCGAAGCGAGCGGTATTGCCTGTTAGATAATACCCCTGATAACATAAGTCTTCACCTGCAACAATCGCGTGGTACATTGAAAACTAAATTCTTCAACAATGAAACTGATTTGGATAGAACAATTATCTGCAAATGTAAACAGAAGGTGCAAAGAACAGCGTAGAAAGAAACCAACAAGACGATTTATGAGCATGGAAATTTTCCCGTCTGTTTCAAATGTTAGTTTGTTGTGATAAGTTACAACTTTAGGCTTTAACCTATCTTATAACGCGTCAAATAAGTTATGTTATTACATGCAGTTGAAACAATACTATTGCTGAATATAGAGTATAAGAAACACCAATACTGTAACGGTAAAACAACTTTGGTCACACGTAGAATATAACGAGACAACTACTCGAAACCAATTGAGAAGACCTTTCAACAGTATTATATTAACTCACCAGTTACTGTCGGGCAAGACACCAACTCACCACAACAACAAACCACACAATGGCTGACTACAACGAACAAGACAGCGCTTCAGCGGTCTGGTGGAGGCTGTTGGCACTACTACTTTTCCAAAGTTGGACCGTCCCCTTAGCAGGGCTGCCAACTTATTTGGAAGAGGTGTATTTGTTTATGGAAAAAGAAACTGAAATACAAAAAGGTAGTTTTAAAATTGAGTATTTATCGACTTAATTACATATTTATTTATTTACGAAACTAGCTATCAATGTTTTTTTCCTTTGAAATTCCAATAAATGGTGTTAAATTCTAAATTTAGATGTTTAGATAGACGAACAATTCATTTTCAATTAATTTAAGGGCGGCCTTTTTCTATTTTCAACCATTTTGCATACATTACTCTTTTGGTGAATCCTCAAATGGCGGCTAAGGAGGTGGGGGGCAAGTAGGGGGGCAAGTAGGAAATAGTAACCATTATATTTGAACATTTAACTATCACGTGTCTTTTCAAGTATGTATTTAAGTTTTGTGTCTTGGATCAGTAACATTTTACTTTCTCCCCAGGGGGAGGGGGGGGGCAAGAAATTTTTTTATTCAAGAGTGTACGTTTCTGTGTTGCAGTATGTTGTTAGGAAATTAATTACGTGCAGGAGAATTCCATTCCACGATTTGCTTCTTTTGCCAGGAATATGATAATATGTGGTTAGGATTATTATTATTAGAGGAGAAGGTCCATTTTATTTGGTCCTTGTGATTTTCCTGGTCACTCTATGTGGATAATTTTGATGTCACTTGCTTCTATAAACAATCATGAAGGTGATATGAGGGTTAAAAACGTCAATAACCAGTTCTAATTTTCCAAAATCAAAGTATTAAAAAAATGTAAAGTGACTGATTTTCAAGAGGTGGTCCAAATACGGACTACTTGTATAAAAAGGGAAATTTATCTCCTAATAAATTTTCCATTCAAAAATATTCTGCCTCTGCCCAACCTTCACACTTGTAGAACTGAATCCACACTTCGAATCTGACATCATCTGATACTGCATGCTGCATTGTCGTCACCACGTTTATCCCACATCGTCATCGTCAATTTCGTCATCAGTCGGTGGGTCTTCCGAGTCCAACTCTTCGCTGAGCTTACCTAATGGGCTTTTTGGTTTGGCTTGGCAATTTTGAATTTTTTTCTTTGCTGAGGCAACTGATTACACTTTCACAGTCGTCTGACAATTGTTCAAGGCTGTACACTTCACACTTTTCTTCAATCATTCTTTGTAAGGAGATCCAGTCTTGGCGCGCTTGCGTCTACAATTGCTTTTTCTTTTTAATGGTAGGGATCAAAGGTACATCAATTGGATTAACCCTTTTGGACACTGAAGTTTGAGCAGTTGGTCTTTGATCCGGGGTGCTGAAATCTTCACGTTTTCAAGTCAAGAGCTAGCCCGTTATTGGACCACCAATGGTAGCCCGTTTTTAGACCATGCGGTACTTCAAGTTGATGGCCTCGGCAGCCATTACAAAACAAACAAATCTAACGGGTCAGGTGTCCTGCATGAAGCTCAGGTGATGTATTCTGAGATGAGGTGGAAGCCATTTACTTTACTGCAGTAAAAAATAAAGAGACAAATTAATGTTGACATACCTTGAAAAGTTTTCAGCTTTTCAAATGCACGTTTTCCGATAGTATAATTTACGCGCCAACGCACGTGTGTCACGGACCAAGATCATTTGCTCACTACTCTTTTCCTGCTGTTTGATGTTCCTTTTGGTCCTATTCTCATGCCTGAGCACAACCCCCTTCCCCCACTTTCAGCAAGTAGCCCGTATTTAGACCCTAGCCCATATTTGAACCTTCTCCTCTACTATACGTTTCCGCTTTGTGGGACGTCCTGCACAACCTCCTCATCCAAGTCTGGCGGTCATTAAAAGATTATTCCTCCATCACTTTTCTCCAAACACCTCCCTTGTCTAGGATAGAATACAGGGACCAAAAATAAACCATGATGCTTTATACACAGTACGGTTATCAATGTTACACTAAATATACTAGATTAGTCTTACCAAAATGCAATACGAAACTAACATTTTTTTGTACTTTCTGCCATTATTAATTGCAATTTTATTTACAACGGATTTAAAACAAAACTATTTAAAAAAATAATCGCCAGTTAGTATGTAAGTAAGCAGTCACACCAAATATTGGCACAAAAATTATTTTTTAAAAAAGAAATTCAAGCAACACAAAAATCGTTGAACGTCAATAGTTTTGATAGCCGACTGTCCTTCACTGCCAAGTGACAGTTTAAATTTGGCGCACATTCCACCTTTTGTCAGTTTAAGGTGGAATCCTAACATGGAGTCTCTGATATGACTACAGGAATGCGCATAATAATTCTTGCATGCACTGAGGGTTAAACCCCTTACTATTATGATTTTTTTTTCTTTTTTTTTTAAGGGCAAACCTGTCCGATCAACAATATGACGGCTCATTCAACCTTAAGACCAGTCCACACGTAACGTCTTGACAGATGTTTTACTAAATCAGGCAAGACGTCAGGTAAAACTGACCAAAAACCCGCGTTCACACTCTTTACCTCAGTTCTATTGGAATCATGGGTGAAGCATTAATTTTAGTAGTTATTTCAATAAGTCTGATGAGATTAAAGAGTAAGAATGGTCTAGAAGGTGGTTGTTAAAGAAATAAAATTTCTTTCATCTGAATTTGCTTCGAAAATTAACTCATGAACTTTACGACTGACGTAATTATATACGAATGGTTACAAATACTCATTTGAAATAATCTAAAAAGAGACACTGCTGTGAGAAGGAGAACTCACTCCTTGAGAGACTGAGTGCTATTCTAAGATTTCTAGTAACAAGTTAAAAGCTCCGAAGATCTAGAGTTCACAACTGTAATTTCGAAACAATCTCAAGATCTGAGTTCACAGCTGTAATATCGCAACAATCTCTTAGCTGCCTTATACCAGAATCTTGTCGAGTTATATACGTAACGTTGAAACCAGGAAATATACAACAATATTCAATTATGAAGACGTGGACTTGTTCTGAAAGTTACGAAACGTGTAAGGGATACATTCAATATGTCCTTTAATAACCAAGGATCATGAAATTGGCAGGACAACGCCGTAACTCTTTTAGGAGACTTTGATAAAATAATTTTCAAGACAATAGTTATTTCATTTATATTTAGCACTACTACCGTCTAGCTATTAAATAAATCTATTTTTATATTAACATTTCTTTATACAGTTCTGTTAATTTGCAGCGGTTAAAAATGTACCAGTACCAGTACGTTAACTTCTGAATCATTCTCTTTTTGATAATTGCTTCTCTTGGGGTATCTACATAACTTAAGAATAAAAGAAGGTCGAAATTCCACAGAGAAGGTTTGTAAATATCTCGGCACCAGCACCAAAACGTGCCAATGGCTTAATTTTCAGCAACCTTTTAAGAAACACTGAACCAGAAGAACTGATTATTTTTTCACATCCGTTTCTTTTGTTTCTCCAAGATACATTTAGTTAAATTTATCAACCAAATCATATGCTTAATTTTCTCAGCTCGGTAGCTGGAGTCACTTGACTTTAACTTGCCATATACAAGGATAACTTGGATACAACTCAATGAATTCGGTAAACAATTCACAGTCCTAGATTCTAAAAGACCATCGTGTAAAATGTTTTCGAAAAGAAAAACAAAATAATAGTTATTTTAGCACCGCACAAGCTGAGAGATGATTAAAGACTGAAGGGAAAACGTCAGTCAATACCGAAAACAATGCCCCGCTGATCCATATTCTGGAAATCGTCCATCTTCATTCATTTCAAGCAAAACGTCCGGTCTGCTGTACACACGCAATGTTTTGTCTGATATGCTTTGCATATTCAAGTAAAACGTCCGTCAAGAAGTCACGTCTAGACTGGCCTTAAGCCCACCATATGGCACTAGCCAAGCAAGATGGCTGCCGTAGATTGACTGAAGGAAACATGTCAAAAATGGCTGTTTATTTTATTTATAGGTAGTAAACAATTACTTAAAAAAATTAAAAATAAAAATGAAATTAAAAGCCGATTCCAATTTATTGTTTATATTTATTTCAGCATTACAAGTTATAAATAAAATTTTGAGGCAATATAACTGTTCCTAAAGAAGATTTTTTTATAAATACTAAATATTGATTGGCAAAAGCAAATTTCTTGAGCTTTTATATACAATTTTTTAAATGTAAAGCTTTTCGACAGGAAGCATATTTTTTATCGTATTATGCAGAAATAGGAGGAACGTAAATGACTTTTGGCCACAAGACAGCGCAGCCAGCACGATTTTTGTGTGTGATTTACACGTGTTTTTGGAGCGGTCTATTTATTTAATAGTCTGCATAATAAGATGAAGACATTTAATTAAAACCACCCTTGCCCATGGCCGGAAGTTAGCCGGCGATACATGCAACTCAAGACCATCGGGCTACATTAGCCATCACGCTGCAGAGGCCGGCAGGACACATCCTCCCGCTTTCCCAAGCTTTTACAGTTTGTATTTTATATTATTCAGTTGTTTAATTATCTGAGTGTAACTTCCCGTCGAATTTCGTTACAGATTTTCCTCTCGTCCCATTTACTGAGGACCGCAGCTGCAGCAGACACCTAGGAGAGAGCGCAGCGGCTGTCACCACGCGGCGCGTCACTAACTATTCCTTCAAACAACCATACAGAGATCTCGTGGAGTTTCACTACATCAAAGAAACTATCTTAGCACAACATTTGATAACAAACTCAACTGGGCAGGAGACATTTGCTATGTAGCAGGAAAATGTTTCAAAATATTGCACTTGTTGTAGTGATGAGGGAAAGTACCAGATAAGTGAAGGAATTGGATTACAAAATGTTGGTCAGACCATTTCTTGAATATGGTGGTGTAGTATGGAACCCACATTCTGGGTATCCAAAATTGGACTAAGAATGAGTGCAAAAAAGGACTGTGATAGTTTTGTCTCTCGAAATTAACGCAGAACTTAATCAGTAATAGATATAATAAAAGAGCTTGAATGAGATTCATTTGACAGGAGGAGGATGAAGAGTGCCATGGGAGTGTAGAAGGCACATATCGGTAGTGATGTGTTCGAAGATATTGGTGTAATAATTAAAAGTAATGCATGGAAGGGCAAAGGTAACCATTACCACAAGCTGGCACACGATTTCAGGCACAAGGATGTGGGAAGATTTTCTTTTTGTATGTAAGAGGTCATGGATTTGAATAAGTTACTTAAAGAAATGATCAATAATTTAGCAATAATATTTAAAGAATTTTAAGGTGTAATTTGTAGAGGACAAAAGTTGGTGAATACAAGAAAGGAGGGAAAATGTGTGTGTTTGTGTATAAGGAAATTACCACCTTATCATGCGCTCCATAGCAATTAAACTAATTAACATTGTTTAATTCAATGTTCTTCACACATTATTTCCATTTCCAAGGTAATTTTTGTGTTAGAAAATATTTGGATAAATAGTTTCACAGCTGTTGACTATTTGATGTCATCAAAGGGAATGATGTTATCCACTTACATTCTGTGGCGGGCCAAATTCATACTGATCATTAATGAAATAACTTTTATTTTACATTCTTTTTCCTTTTGTCTTCCTGATCAAGTAGAACAGCATGAATTCACCTTTCACAATAACAATCACTAATGATTTTTTTCAGTGTAATTTTGATCCTCCCCATGTCATCAGAGGCGAGAGGTACTTCATTGGAATAGTGTAACACTACTTCTCAGTACTACATTATCACCTATTGTATGTCCTGGGACTGAAATTTCATCAGAATGTAATCAACACATTTTAAGAGAAAATAATTAGTATTTTCATATTGAAGGGCGTATCAAGAAAAACAAAGATACTTTTATTGCGTTTGGTGATTTAGAAAAAACTTTTGATAATGTTAGGTACGACAAGATGCTCAAAATTTTAAAGAAGTCAGGCCTAAAACATTGAGATAGAAGAATATAAATTATATAAGAATCAAATTGTTATAATAAAAGTAGAGAGTCAGAAGAGAAGATTTAAGCAATATGACATAAATAATAATAATACAGATTATAAATTAATGCAGTTTTTCTTATTGTATATTTATAAACGTTTCTCTTGAAAGAAACTAAGTGATATTATTGTTGTGATTCACAGCAATAATAATATTATTCAGTTTGTTTCCTGAGAAATGTTTATATAGATTATACTTCGACCATAGTGAAGATTAAATATTTGAAGCTAAGCAGTATTTTTAATTACAGCATACATAATACATTTCTGAAAGCCTAGCAGAACATTCTTGAAGCAAACATAAGACTCAAAATGAGATAATTATTGCTGACACAGATATAAACTACTAATAACATTTCCTTATAACATGTGCACAATGATTTGATGAAGATCCACTATAACGAATCAGTAGACACAATCTCTCTTAAGGAAATTATCTGGATGACCTCTCAGCATATCTGATGAACAGCAGGAGATTGCTAGAGGTAAGATAATTAAAATGGGGTGCTGGTTCACTACTCACAAAATATTTCGCCTACAGGTTGTAGATAATATTTATTTCAAATTTCCCAAAACCTTACAGTTACAAACAATACATTAAAAACTTATAAACAATTGACACTGCCCATATAGGCTTACAAGAATCAGAAGACAAAAGGCAATCAAATTAACATTATCACAAATAAAATATAAAAGTAATATGTTTGAAATTATAACAACAGTAAATTAATAATCTTAAAAATTAAACTGAAAATGAGATATAAGCTGATTTAATAAATGTTAAGTAGTTATAAAGGTACATATTCTTTCTTTATTAATCATAATTAAATTATTTTAGAAAGATTTCTAATACCTGACAAAAGAGCTCAGACATTAATACAATTGGTTCTATCAATATTATACAGCCTACCAATTAGCATGTTACAATTGGATCTGACCCAGAGCAGGTGATAAAGGTAAGGTTCCTGTTACAATATTGGAAAAAATATTTATTTGGTTACCAGTGAAAACAAAACATTATACACTGCTCGTACATTTATTCAAATGGTGTAAAAAATCGTTAATGATCATTCTGTAAAACACCTGCTATGGTCATAAAATATCAAATAATATAACTGACCCTACTTTTCTACTCTGAAATTTCTCTCAACACACTAATATAAAATTAAAATATATCTTATATTAACAGTTGAAAGATAATGCTAGAAATTACCAGAAAAAAGCAAATTTATGTAACAATATTGCATGATTCTACCAATAAGGTGGGTATGTCACATAAGTTTTGTATCAATAAGCCATTTGTCCAAAGGTTAAAAAAGAAAGAGTAAGCCCATAAAAATTTAAAAAACAACAGAATATACCATACATTTGATTCTCTTTAAGGCATTTGAGCTTAAAATTTACCGTGAGAAGCTGAAACGGGACCAAAGTAAAATATAAAAAAATATCAAGGAACACTGCAATCAGACTCTGAAACCAACCATCAGAGAAATCATAGATATATCCAATTGTTTGATTATATTTAGACACAACCTTTTTATAAATAATAAGCTTATTTTAGAATGAGATATGAATTTTGAATTTCAATTAATAGATTTTTAAATACCTCAAACTTTGAAAATATCCAAAAATTATACAGGAAGAAGGAGGTTCTTCAGAACAAATGATATTAAACTGTTTAGGAGTATCAGAATTTGTAAAGTATATTAACAGAAGTTAAAATCCCATATCCGAATATGGATCGTAGATTTTAAGGAAACTTTAAATATAGCTACAGGATCACAACCAGTAGAGTGATAACACATTGAAATGGATCAGGCTTCAGATTTAATTGTAAGTAAGCAGTGTGCTAAAAAAAAATAGCAATTTTGTTTAATAAAAGACCATAATTCTCATACTATTATATGCAAATCATTCAAATTTTAATGATTTCTTCTTATGGGGATACATAGGAATAAATTGCATTTATTTATCGATCTCCAGCTGGGATTTGGGATTTCAATTTACAGCAGTATATTATCCACAGACCACAAAAAAATTTCCGAATAAATCACAATAAAATGGATCATCACCTAAATAATATGTTGAAGCGTTTTAGGTCTTACATATATGATAAATGATTTTACACAATCATAAGGATAATGGACATTCATCTTAATGAATACGCAGATGACGTTTGAGATTACTGGCGTGTCTAAATGATTTTCCACAAACTTCACAAATAAACGGGCGTTCATTTGAATGAGTTACCTGATGCCTTCTGTAATCTCCTGC
Source organism: Vandiemenella viatica (assembly GCA_031002005.1). Taxonomy (NCBI): domain Eukaryota; kingdom Metazoa; phylum Arthropoda; class Insecta; order Orthoptera; family Morabidae; genus Vandiemenella; species Vandiemenella viatica. The sequence continues at coordinate 2,400,857 of JARYHS010006964.1, forward strand.
CAGCAAAAAACATTTTCCGCACACATCACAAGAAAACTGGCGTTCACCAAAATGGACACGTAAATGCTTCTTAAGTAATCCATTTTCTGGGAACGATTTTCCACAAACTTCACAAGTAAATGGCCGTTCATCTGAATGACTTAACTGATGCCTAGTGCGATCACCAGACCACATAAAACTTTTTCCGCAAATATCACAAGAAAACGGGCGTTCACCAGAATGAATCCGCTGATGAGTTTTAAGGTGTGGGGAATGTTTAAATGATTTTCCACAAGTTTTTACAAGAGAATGAGCGTTCGCTGGAATGAGAAATCTTGTGATGTCTAAGATTAGAATTACTTGTAAAAGATTTTCCACAAATATCACAAGAAAAAGGCAGTTCTCCAGAATGAATCCGCTGATGAGTTTTAAGGTCTGGGGAATGTTTAAATGATTTTCCACAAGTTTCACAAGAGAATGAGCGTTCGCTGGAATGAGAAAACTTGTGGTTTCTAAGATAAGAATTACTTGTAAAAGATTTTCCACAAATATCACAAGAAAAAGGCAGTTGCCCAGAATGTATTAACTGATGACGTTTAAATCTCCCAAATTGTGTAAAAAAAATTCCACAAACACCACAAGGAACCGGGCGTTCACCAGAATGAAACCGCTGATGACTTTCAAGATCTTCAAACTCTGCAAATGATTTTTCACAAACAACACAATAAAACGGACGTTTACTAGTATGTATCCGCTGATGACGTTTACAGTTTCTATCGTTTGTAAATGATTTTCCACAAAAATCACAATAAAACTGGCGTTCTCCAGAATGAATCAGCTGATGACGTTTAAGGCTGTCAATCTCTCTAAATGATTTTCCACAAAAATCACAAGAAAACGGGCGTTCTCCAGAATGAATCAGCTGATGACGTTTAAGTCTGCTAGACACTGTAAATGATTTTCCACAAAAAATTACAAGAATACGAGCGTTCGCTAGTATGAATTCGCTGATGATGTTTAAGGTTTCTAGATGATGTAAATGATTTTGAACATATGTTATTAGAAAATTGGCATTCACTGGAATTAAACCTCTTGTGCTTTGTAAGTGTGGAATAATCTGTATAAGATTTTCCACAAATTTTACACGAATATTGCTGTTGACCCAAATGAATCCTATTGCTGTAAATGTTGGAAGTGACTGGCTTCTCCTCTAGACCGTTGGTTTGAAGATCATCAGTATAAAGTTGCTGCCCACAAGTGTAACTGCTAATTTTGCTGTCACAGGAATGCCTAGACACAGAAAAACTTGTATGTTATTATGTGGTGACCATTTTTTACTCTGGCGAAGTATATTTAGCGATAATTCATAGATATATTTTCAGTTTTAAAACTAGTAGACTAAATTTTTTAGCATATACTGCAACATTCTATATAATAGTACACTACGTAAGTAGCAAAATGTGCTCCCACTAAGCCCAATACATTTGCAGACTGTAGAGCCCTGACTGACCAAAAATGTGATTTATAGTAAAAATCTATATTCTATATACTCTATGAAAAATGTTGAAAAATGCTTCTGTATTTTATAAAGTAGACACTAGTATTATCAACTACTGATTTTAAAATTTACTCACTTAGTTGCTAATAGTGTAAAATACTGCCTATTTATAAAAAAAAATTAAAGGCACAAATAATATTGATTTTTTGGTCCCTGAAACTCCAAAATCAATTAGTTAAAAGATTTTAATTGCTCAATAGACCAATAATATTATATTTGGAGTTAAATGACTGCTTATCTATCCAGAATTCTTTTATTATTAAATGAAACAGTGGATACCACAATACAAATATGAAATATTGGTTTAGTTCCCACTGTCATTAATTTCACAAAATAGTGATTTTTTTTAGTAAAAAAGGTATAACATCCCAGTAAATAGAGATATTGAGTTTATGGATTTTTACTGAATGTTATGACTTTATTAAATATGTAAAGGCATTTTGCAGTATTAAGAAAGGTATCCACCTTAATTAATCGAAATACTTAGCTCTTGAGAGTAAATAAATACATCGACATTATAAGAGAGCTGAACTGGAATCACTCACAAATCAGAGTTGGAGAACAAATGAAGCAACAGATATTATCAAGACATTTTACAGAATACCTACCAAGATAAACTGTTAAGCCCTAAACAACATATTCTCGGCAGTTAACACTGTGATCTTAATGCACAACTGAAAAGCACTTGTTTGCTAAATAAAGAAATTAGTAAAAAAATAAAAAAATGAACTTGCATCAATCTTCAAAAAACATGGTATTCAGCTTATATAGATATAGAAACGAAAAAGTAGATTCTTATATGGAGAGCATCTCTCTGTGGCTTAACAGCTACAACAGTGAATGCTTATTAACAGCAACAGATAATATTTAGAAGTATTCCAGGATGGTCGCCAACACTCTCTAGGAAGATGGCGCCAGAAAGAAAATGCTTCTACTTTTGGCGATTTGATTTTCTATAAGAAAGTATCAAAATCAATTCCAATTTCTATATAAAAATTAAAAAGCAATGCATTCGATGGTAAGGTGAAATTTATCAGGCATAAAGGGAAAGAATGTTTAGTAAAAAACATTAACTTTCTACACAGCCCAACTATAGTTAATATAATATGTCCAACAAACTTCCAAAGAATGTATTGAGTTCCTTATTTGATTCTAGTTGGTCTGAAAAATCAATCTATGTCAGCTATCATTTGATTTATTTGTAATATTTTCCATTTATGCGAGATATGTGTGAAAAGTAATAAGATTGGTAAACTGTGAGCGATCTGGCAAACTGTGTCTGCCAGTTTGTGCTATGCTTATTTGCTCATCCCTTTTACATGCTCAGTCTGAGTTTCAACTCCATTAAGCCAACACATTAGTTTTGACAGGACCATCAGTGAAGATGTGTCTCTGTTGTGTGTTACAGAAATGGAACATTGGAATTTAGAGCAATGTTGTGCATTTAAGTTTTGTGTTAAGCTTGGAGAATCCGCGGGTGTGACCTTTAAAAAGTTGAAACAGCTCTATGGGGAACATTGCTTACCAAGAGCACAAGTTTTCCGCTGGCACAAATCATTTTTGGAAGGCCGAGAACATATTGAAGATAAACCTCGCTCAGGCAGAACCATAAGCTCAACAACTGACAAAAAAGTTGAGCATGTGAAGGCTCTTGTGATCTGACCGTCATTTAACAATAAGGATGACGAATGAACAGTTAAAATAAACACATTCACCATACATCACACTTTGACAGACAATTTGAACATGCAAAAGGTTTGTGCCAAAATGGTGCCAGAAACCTCACAACTGAATGGAAGGACAATCGAAGAAACAAGTGAGTTGATTTTCTTAAGAGGATAAACAATGACCAAGAATTCGTCAAACATGTGATCACAGGTGATGAATCCTGGATATTCGAGTACGATCCTATAACAAAACAAAGAATTGCACACTCCCTCATCTCCTTGACCGAAAAAATATCAAATGAGCAAATCAAAGATCAAAACAATGCTGATTTGGTTTTTTGATGTTAGGAGTATGGTGCATAAAGAATTTGTTCCTCCCGGACAAACTGTCAACCAGGTGTTTTACAAAGGTGTCCTTTAAACGATCTGGAGAGATTTGTATGAGACCAAACATTGCAGACAAGTGGATGCTTCATCATGACAATGCCCCATGTCACACAGCTTGTTCTATCATTTTCCTCAAAACACTTTCCAGTTGCTACTCAACCCCCCTACTCACCTGATTTAAGTCCTTGTGACTTTTTCCTTTTTGCGCAATTGAAACACGTCTTAATAGGAAGTCATTTTGGAACTCACCAGAACATGCAAATGTCTGCGACCGATCAGTTAACAGCCCTACCAGTTGAAGCCTTATAGCGCTACTAGCAAGAGTGGAAACGACTCCGCCGGTGTATAGCTGCCCAAGAGAACTACTTTGGAAAAAAAAACTTTAGTAAGTAAAAAGGTCTCATTACTTTTCTCACAAACCTCATATATAAGTTTTGCATTGAAAGCAATAAATGGAATATATTAGTAAATTCATAATATGCTTCTCTCAGTTTCTCCATTGTTTATGTACCTTCGTAATGTAGGTGTCTGACAGAGATGATTCTTTATCATCATTTGCTGAAGATATTTTTTATTCACTTGGTTCTAAAAATTGTGAACTTTGTGCCAGCAGTTTTCAGATTTTCAAGACAATCAATACAAATAATTCTCTGATTCAAAAAAATACCAGCAATAACCATTCAAACAAATGCAATCGATTA
>JARYHS010006964.1:2406148-2432505 GCA_031002005.1 Vandiemenella viatica
ATAAACTAGATATATGTATTTAATCTTGTAATGTTGCATTGTATATATTTTATCAATGTTCTTAAAAGTGTCTGAATGGTGTCGCGAAAACTGCGCCCAGTGAAATCTGCGGCCAGAACTCTCAACAATGCTGTAGGGGTATGTTTATTATAGAATAGGATCAAACTGGTTGTATTGTTAAAAGCCGCCCCACCGGCGCTCTGAGCGGATTGCTACGTTTGTAGTCCATGTTTCTAAACAGCAGGTTGACACTACAGATGTTTTATAGTTTATAATTGTTATTAAAACACAACTTTTATTCTGCCTTAAAAGATGTAGAAAAGAATTGTAATAACGAGCCAGATACTTACAGAATCGTAGTACAAATAGTAAAAATATTCCACCATCAGCAGTTGTGGGTTAAATGTTTTTGCATTTATGACTTGACAACCAAAACAAGCAGAATCTATACCTACCATGAAGGCACTGCGACAAAAGGAGACAATGAGGTTTCTTCTTTCAGAAATCACTTTATAGCATAATCTGATTCCCCAAAATGTAAAAGAAACCCAACCGTTTTCCGACGGATGTACAAGGCAGAACATGAATCATAAGTTTTTACGATTTCTATTTAGTTTTTCACTGATGTGTAAAGTAACAATCAAGCAATATTTTCCAGTGAGAGGTCACACTTTTCTCCCGTGTGATCGTATCTTTGGTGTTATCAAGAGACGATTAAAATGAATGGACAGTGTCTACACACCTGATCAAAAATTATTAATCGAAACATTTGAGTGTCTATTTTTTTTTTAATATATAAACTAACTTGGCTGTTTCGGGCGTGTAATGTAAAATGATTTGTTCATGTAACATCTTCCAGGCCACGATTTAGTGAGACCAGGTCGGGTCGTCTAAAGGGGCCTAAAGAGTGATTAGGACGGCGCGGCATGACACAAGGAGAACAGGTATTGGCCGCAGATTTCGCAGATTTTAGGTTGGCCGCAAATTTCACTGGTCGCAGTTTTACATATCCGTCTGAATAGCCATACGATAAATAAATAAATTTGTTTTCCTCTCGCTGTGTCGTCTATATCGAACATAAGATCATAATGACGATCTGTATTATCGATGGAAAGTCAGTCGTTGTGTTTGAGCTTTGTTATTTATAGCGCGATTTTCTGCTGTCAGCTGTCACTTCATCAGGGTTTGTGTTCTCTGGTAGGGTCACACTGTCTCCAAAAGTCCGCGCAATTTCGCAAGAATCTGCTCTCTGTTTTACATTCACAGATGACATTTATTATCAGCAGCAAGTACAATGTGCGAGGTTGCTGGTTGTTCGAGTTTATTTGATGGTAGGGCTGCCAACTTATTCACCAAAAAATAAAACACAGTATATTTATTTCTGGAAAAGGAAAATAAAACATTTATAAAAGAAATTTTTTAAAAAATTAGGGATTTGTTGCCTGAAATAAATATTTTGTCGTACTACTAACTATTGATTTTCTTTCAATGTGGGATTACTGGTACAGCATGTTAGAGTTATAATTAAATGAACAACTCATTTTTAATTTTATTTAAGGACGTTCCGTTCCTCTCGTTCAACCATTTTGAATACGGCAGGCTTTCGGTGAAATCTGAAAACGCGGCAACAGGAGAAGATAGGAAACAATTACTTTTATGTTTGATATATTATAACGTCGTTCGGGAATCAATTACGTACAAGAGCTTTTCGTTGGATGAATTGTGCATTTCAATAGAAATAAAGTATTTTCACGTAGTGTATAATTCAGCTTTATCATAAAGTATGGTGTGGGAACCTTAGTACACATTGTCATCACTGACAACATTTACAATGACTGATCTACGAATATTCCAAAGCTCCCAAAAACTTGCGTTTGCCGCCCCGTGATTCTGTTACCGGGGGCAGTGGAGCTAAACGCGGCCACCGTCACACCAATGTTGTTGCCGCCTCCTCCACCCAGAGCTCCCCAGTGTGCCTCCTCTCCACACCCCCAGTCGCAGCTCAGCGGCACAGCCTACAGAACGGAAGTTTCTGAGGTTTTAAAACTGAATTCTACCGTTCAGATGCTGTTCATTCAGTTTATAATGTTTATCCGAATTGTAACAAAATATATCGTACTTTAGCTCTAATGACTACGACAGTGGTGTCCAGTAAAATCAGTAAAGCTATCAGGACCAGCGCTGCTAGTCGAGCCAACTTATTTTACACCCCTGGGCCCATAAAATTATATAAAATCGAATCTGGAAAGCTAAAATAATATGACGTTACTAAACAGTACAGGGTTAGACAATAGAAAGGCCCTGAATGCTAATGTTTTCAACCGATATGATTGCATGTTTTGATATTTTCTCGTTATTTACGAGCCGAGATACATTCAACTCGAGGATAATTAAAAGCCAAAAATAATTCTATTGAATCCTAACGTATGTAGTAATTTTTTTCCATCTAACTGTACATTACTTAACAAATCCACCAATATAATTTTTATCGGCTCCTAGCGCAATCAACGTACAGAGCGTGGTGGGTGGGAGGTAACGTGCTGGCCACGCATTCGAGAGAAATGTGTTCAAATCCCCATCCAGCCATCTACACTTGGTTTGTCCATCGTTTCCCCAAATCTCCCTAGGCGAATGCTAGGTTGTTTTCTTCAAAAACCATGGCAAAATTCCTTCCCAATCCTTTCCCGCCTCTAATGACCTTCACGTCGACGAGGCGTAAAGCCAGAATCAAAAAAATAAAATAAAAATAAACAAAAAAAATAAAGACTTACGCCTCAGCGGTCATTAATTAATCTTCAGAGTTACGCCGCTTTCTGAAAACTTATTAGTGAATATATTATAGTTGGAATGCAGTCATATCCAATAAATATTTTATTTTACTGGTCGCTGCAAAACTCATGATTTTATTAGGTTTGTTTTATGACTTATACAGTATTAATGTGAACAAATATTACTGCTATATATTTCACATCTTAAACTCGGTTAGAATTTAATCTTTGCCTGCGGACCACCTGTAGAATAGGTTGAGAATGGCTGCTCTGTACCATCTGAAAGACAATTTCATAAACGTGTGATGAACTATTTTAAATATAGTTTGTTAATAACTTTTAGTAGCATGCAGTGTGTGTTCTTAATACTTACCTCTCGTCAGTAGCTAACCGGTGGTTTCAAATGTTGTGCCGTCATTAAATGCCCATTCACACTAGCGGTCAACTCAGCTCAGGTCAAAAATCGCTATACACGTAATCCAATGGGAGCATTCACACTACGCGGTCCGCTCAGGTCAGGGCAAGGCAAGTCAAACAGGAGATCAACAACGGTCAAGACCTGAGCTGAGCTGAGCTGAGCTGACCGCTAGTGTGAATGGTCAATGGTCAGGTCAGACCAACGTGGATGACAAACGTCTAAAAGCTTCTGCTCATAATCAATAAAAAGAGTATCTAATAAATAAATAAAAAATGTTTTAACAGCATGTTATTTCTGATTATTAGAAAGTTGGCAAAATTATTATATAAATTCAAATATTATTGCTTGTTTTCGAATTGCCAATTGTGCATCTGATTTTTAAAGTTGTGATTTTTTTTTTTTGATTTTTTTTTTTTTTATCTTCATTCTGACATTCTCATTCTACATTATATGAAATTTCATTCTTCTGTTAACAATTGTTCAAAGTACATGTTACTAAATTTATGTTTTCAATTAATATTGAAGCAGAGTGAGTTTTATAAATTAAATTCAAAATGTTTAAGCTAAAATATCAACAAAAAAAAAACATTTTCTACCACTCGTCTCGCACGGCATAGTCAGTAGATAAATGTTTTATCTCTCGAACTGTTTGCGTTTTCAAACTCTGGATTCAACCTGAATCGTCGACTTTTTTATCCTATTCTATTCATCCAAAATCAGTGCGATTTTAACTAATGTTAGCGTAGTTGTGAGCAATTCATATGAAATGCGCATCGTCTACTACTTGACCTGACCTGAGCTGACTGCTAGTGTGAATACGCCTTAAAGTATGGTTGAAGGCAGCGCCCCCACTTTAATCTCATAGTTTTGGTCGTTTCTTCCTAAAATTTCCAACAACAATATCTCAATGACCTAAACACTAATGATTTACTGTGAGTACTTTCCCCCTTGGAATAGTGATACTCAACCTTTTTTTCTTCTTGAGCCACATAAGCGCTACTGCCATAAAATGATGAGCCGCAATAACCTACAGTGCAATAAAAATCACATATAATAGTACAGATTATTGTATATTAATGTAATTACGGCCATTTTTATATAGTTTTTATAATTTGCGATAAATCCGGCATATAATTGCTAGGCTTTTGGCCACATGGAATGGTTCGGCGGGCCGCAGGTTGACAATGAAATATGAATGTCTTGGAGCCGCTACTGTGTGCGCTAAAAGTTATTTTAATTATTTTAAGCTGTACCGTTCCTACTGGTAATTTCTATCTCGTGTTTGACCGGTTTCCTAGAGTTCTATTTACTTTTGTATTAGTTGCTCAGTTGCAACAGGTAGACTACTTTGTACCGGGACTAGTTCCACAATAGTTTTTCTGTTATGTTGCATGAGTTTAGTGTTAATATTAACCTTTTACTTTCTGTAAACAATTCCACCTGCAACAGTTACGTTATGTCTTACGATTAGTTGAGAATTTTTACAGTGAACTGTTGACAAGTTGTAGTCAGGCCCTCTGGCTGCTCGTAGCTCTCGTCTAGCAAAGTTTGTGTGATTTCCACTTACTCAGATCGGACGTATATCTTTTTTTTTTAATGTGTATCTCTCAATGCGTTCGACACCCTACAAAAGTTGCAGTATACGAGTACGATGTGTGTTGTTATTGGGGCAGAGTCCATTTTTGAAATGTAGGCCCGTCTGCGGGAGAGGCGGAATGCGTGGCAAATTAAAATTGTTTGAGCAGGTCATTAAGACCACACGAATTACTTACTGTCGGTGGAAAATACTCGTAAGTATCCACTTGAGTGCAGAATTCCTTGATGCTTAGTTTGTGTGTAATGTTGAGCTGGTATACTTTAGACAATCAATGTAAGTATTAACCATTGCAGGGCTCTACTGACGCTACCATAAGGAGCACAATTAAGTCGATACCGAGTTCAGTGATTGAGCGGTAACACACTGGTCTGGGATTCGGGAAGACGCGGTTACGAATCGTCGTCCAGCCATACAGATTTTCAGAAATTACTCCAGGTAAATACCGGAATGGTTCCTTTAAAGGCCTTGGCCGAATTTCTTCCCGTTCTTTGTCACCAATTCTCTTCCGCGTTTAATGACCTCAACGTTGATGAAGCTTCAAGCAATAACAAGAAAAGAAAAGAAACTTATTTTAAAGAGTACTATCTGGCGTCTGAAATGCTTCCTGATGCGCTGCTTCCTGTGTTTGTTACGGCTCAGCTGTTTGTTGTCAATCAGCTGATTATTGGTCACTATCCGGCAAAAGCAAATAGCTCTTGAGTGCCAATATGTCGTGTTTTGATCAACAGTGTTTAAATTTGTGATTCCTCCCAGCATCCATCACAAATATATTAAATCATTTGAAAAGTGGGGATTTATTGCTTGCTTTAATAACAGAGAGCAGCTATTTTGTGCTTTTAAATTAATTATTTTAGAGCTATACCACTCCTTCTCGTGATTTGCACCTGGTGTTTCCGATTGCGCTTTCACTGCTTTATATTTATCGATATTATGTGTTGTGCCAACAGTTTTCTGTGTACCCTATCAGAATAGTTTATTCACTGTTGTGTTAGCTGCTTACTTTCGACTGGTTCTTTCTACTGAGCCTCGTGTTGTATTAATTTTTCTGTAACGTTCCACCAGTTTCATATTATTATTTACGAGCTTTGTCAATGCTGTCGATAATATTGCAATGTAAAGTAGTGCGTAAGGCCTCGTATCCACTTGAGACGCTCTGGCTATTTAATAAGCCACTCAGTGAAGCGAGCGGATCAAGTGTGGACGCCCGAGCACGCTCGAGTCGAGCCGATCGTGTGTCGGTATTTCAGAATGCTCAAAGGCGATCCAAGGCGCTCAGTGTGGACGGTGTTTTTGAGGCTTTATAATTAACGCGAACATTCGGGACAGCGACACTTGCTTGACAAAAATGAATCGGTATGCATCAAAGAAGTTACTATGGGAAAGCTCATAGGAACAGTATTTATAATAGAAGTAAATGAGAGGATGCATGGCGTGAAATCACCGACCTGTTAAACCTTAGTATTCATGACGTAAAGAAAAAAAATTAAAAAACTGGAAACAATCTCTGAATATATATTGATGGTAAAAGTCTATAAAAATAATAAATAGGTACCAACCTAAATGTAATTTTGGAGCGACTCAACAATATTGTCACAGACTACCGGTACAAAACAGCTGATGCTTTGTTTAGGTACATATGCTGCAGGTTTGTTTAGCAATCTCCCAAAGGCAGGAATCTTAAAGTTACCATTAATTTATTTCCTAGTGAGGTGGCCTCAGGCATAGGTGCACAGTGCTTTTTAATATGAGTATCAACTAATCACAAGAAATGTTCGAAATCGATCCTTGTCTTTCTCATAAAATTTTGAAAATGCTAATTATCTCCTTCAAAAGTCAGTTCGCGAATTGAATTATTAAGGTAATTTCTTCACAGACTGTAACTTTCTTTAATCCACCATCTCGGTACTTTTCTTTTCTTCTTTGACTCCTTATGGATAATAATTGTCGCAGCAGCTCAAACGAGCACACTCAAAAGAATGAGCGGCTGATTTGCCTGAGCGTGCTCAAGTGGATACAAGGCCTAAGTTTACTTCAGTCTACTTTCGATGACCTATTCAGATTAGAGTTAGGATCTTTGAATGCTCGTTGCGTTATGTTCGGGAAAGATTATTCAAATAGGATGTAATTCTTTTATTTGTGTATCTCGCTGTGTGAAATTATGTAATGCTGATAAAGTTGATACATTATGGAAAATTGTATTACGTACGTGAGTAATGGTTTTGTGGGGCAATCTTGCCACTTCTGTTCTGTTGGTCAAGAATATCCAAAGCCTGAACTCATCCTGATAGAGGTTCTTGTGCTTGGCCGGCTTATCATAGTTTCTCTCCTTTTGTGGTTAGTTTACTGTTAGTCAATTTAGTTTTCTTGAGACTTTTCTCTGGTCACGTGAGAACTTATATATATATACACAGACGGAAAAAAAAATCCCAACACCAAGAAAAAAATTATTGTAGAGTAATGAAATTTGGACAATGCATTTGTCAAGTTAACATGTTTAATTGATTAAATTTTCAAGATCACAGGTTAATTTAAGCTCAAGAAAATGCATTTCAAATGTGAAATACTGTTAAATTAATAGCCGGTGTAACCTCCAGAATTTTGAATGCAAGCCTGCAAACGTGAATGCATTGTGTCATACAGGTTTCGAATGTCACTTTGTGGTATGGAGTTCCATGCTTGTTGTACTTGTGCTGTCAATACTGGGACGGTCAGTGCTGGCTGTGGATGATGCTGGAGTTGTCGTCCAATGATATCCCATACGTGTTCAATTGGAGACAGATCTGGTGATCTCGCAGGCCAAGGTAACATGTCGACACTCTGTAGAGCACGTTGCGAGACAACAGCGGTATGAGGGCGAGCGTTATCCTGTTGAAAAACTCCCCCTTGAATGCTGTTCATGAATGGCAGCACTACAGGTTGAATTACCAGACTGACGTACAAATTTGCAGTCAGTGTGTTTGGTATAACCACAAGAGTGCTCCTGCTGTCATAGGAAATTGCTCCCCAGACCATGACTCCAGGTGTAGGTCCAGTGTGTCTAGGCCGCAGACAGTTTGGTTGCAGGCGTTCCCCTGGCCTCCTTCTGACCAACACTCGGGCATCACTGGCACCAAGGCAGAACCTGCTTTCATCAGAAAACACAACAGATCTCCAGTGTTGGTCAGAAGGAGGCCAGGGGAACGCCTGCAACCAAACTGTCTGCGGCCTAGACACACTGGACCTACACCTGGAGTCATGGTCTGGGGAGCAATTTCCTATGACAGCAGGAGCACTCTTGTGGTTATACCAAACACACTGACTGCAAATTTGTACGTCAGTCTGGTAATTCAACCTGTAGTGCTGCCATTCATGAACAGCATTCAAGGGGGAGTTTTTCAACAGGATAACGCTCGCCCTCATACCGCTGTTGTCTCGCAACGTGCTCTACAGAGTGTCGACATGTTACCTTGGCCTGCGAGATCACCAGATCTGTCTCCAATTGAACACGTATGGGATATCATTGGACGACAACTCCAGCATCATCCACAGCCAGCACTGACCGTCCCAGTATTGACAGCACAAGTACAGCAAGCATGGAACTCCATACCACAAAGTGACATTCGAAACCTGTATGACACAATGCATTCACGTTTGCAGGCTTGCATTCAAAATTCTGGAGGTTACACCGGCTATTAATTTAACAGTATTTCACATTTGAAATGCATTTTCTTGAGCTTAAATTAACCTGTGATCTTGAAAATTTAATCAATTAAACATGTTAACTTGACAAATGCATTGTCCAAATTTCATTACTCTACAATAATTTTTCTTGGTGTTGGGATTTTTTTTTCCGTCTGTGTATATATATATATATATATATATATGGTAATCCAATTCCTTGAAAGGTGCTTCGACCTTGTTGACTTTTGCCAAATGGTAGACAATTTCGCTGTTTATTGTTCCAACGTCTGCTTCATCTGATCTGACTCTAACCGTCTCGATCAGGGCATGTACGGAAGTACCCTTCTTTTCTTCTAATGTTTGTATGGTATTGTTGGTTGGGATGTTCGTGAAGGGTTCGACCGCCGATAGCCAGAGTTTTGATTTGCCGAGCATTAACTTCTGTCCCGGCTATCCTAACACAGTCCGATAATCCTTCCAGCTATACGGGACCGACTGTTTAACGTGGAATCCGAACCACGGAAGGATTCTTGCGTACTTAACATTACACAGCGAGCAGTGCCAGGGATGATGGTTGGGTTGAGGGACTATGAAAATCCCCGCCGAGACAGGAATTCGAAGCGGAGAACTTTCTGTCTCGTGCCAGACGCCTTAAGAAGCGTCCATAAACCACGTAGCTCCATTTTGGACTCGTGTGAACCTCGCTTCCCCCCCACCCCTATGTAGTTCAACTTGGATTTTGCCTCTATCCTTCCCCCCCTCCCCCCCCCCCCCGCCACATAACACGTAGATTTTCTCCCTATTGTTTCGAATAGACATTTTGTATTATCTTGTTACACTCATAAATTACATACGGAGATAATTAAATGACAGAAATAAGTATTCACATGCTGTTGAATATATATCATTTTAACTGTGACAAATAATATGAGTGGAAAGCTATATGGCCTGGCTCAGAAACCCTCCCCCAAGTAGACCAACATAGCTTTCAGCCAACCCCTCCCCAGAACTAGACAGAGCCACGTAGTTTACGGACGCTCCCTTATCACTGAGCTACCAGACCGCTCTTCTGTTCTACTGAGTGATCTCGAATTTGTAAGAATTAAAGTCTGCCCATTTTTCTGATACCATGTATGACAGCTTCCATGGTTAATATTTACTCAAATCTCAGTTGTACAAACGATTCGTAATGTGTACTCTACAATAGGAATATGTACTACATGATTTATTTTTTTTTTGCCATGTCTGCTTGACATGCTCCGAGTATCTTAATGTCTGGTATTGAGCTTCGGTGGTACTGCTATGGTTCCATGTGTCGCATTATGTGTCCTATAATTCGGTATAGATATTAAATAACTATTTGTTATCGGTTAATGACGATGCTATTCGAAGTCGACTACTTATAGTTGAATTTCATAGCACCCTTTACTGATTAATGATTTATTACCAACCATCGCATTGACACCAGACGAGCTCACACATGAGTGATGGCCACCACGCTGACTCCACTGACGGAAGCACAGTTTACTTATCGCGCCCATACTGCGTGCGCCGCCTTCCCTGAACATTATACCTCTAGATCGGCTTGTCCACGTTCTGTATGTATTGGTTTCTAGAAATGCTCTGTCTAAAGTTTCTAGATTATTGTCTATGGTTAATGATAAAAAGCAAGTCAGCTTTAACCCCTAAGGCAGTATGGTCACTGAGTCATGTAAACCCCTTTCAATTTTTAAAAGCAATCATCTGTTTAAAGTAAAAGGTTCTAAATAAAGTGGATGTATGTACTATAGTCAACATCCATCACTTAAGTTACGAGAATAAAGTTAAGTATAGTTAACTTTTTTAAAATTTAATTTAATTGCAATGGAGCACTCGCTTCGGTGGCAATTTCCCTACACACCAAACTTCCCCCTATCCTGCACCCACCTACATTTGCCCTCTACAAATTTTAACTTTAAGTACTTTTAACGTTTTCGGTAAGTTATTCAGCATTCCCCTTGGTAACTCATTCCAATCCCTGACACCCTTACCTAAAAAAGAAAATCTTCCCACACCCTTGTTCCTGAAATCGAGTGCCAGCTTGTGGTCATTGTCATCTTTTCCCTTTCCATGAACTACTTTTCATACCTACTGCAATATCTTTCCATGCCTCATCGTCAGTATATGCCCTGTACACTCACATGACCCTCCTTATCCTCCTCCTGACTTGCAATGAATCCCATTCCAGCTCCTTTGCACCACTGATTGCATTCTGCGATAATTTCCAGAAACAAATCTAGCAGCCCTTCTTTTCACCTTCTCCAACTCCTGTATTTGATACTCAAAATTTGGGTCCCATACTACACTACCATATTCGAGCAATGGTCTGACCCAAGTTTTGTAACCCAATTCCTTCTCTCGTGCATCCCCTCATCACTCTCTCCAACAAGTGCAGAACTTTGAAACCTTTTCCTACTACCTGTCCAATGTGTCCTGCCCAGTTAAGCTTGTTATCAAATGTAATGCCTAGATATTTACATTTCAAGTCTTCAACAAGCAATTCTTTCCCCACCTTATATTCATAATTAACCTTTTTTATTATTTGTGTATCTAATTAGCTGACTCTTCTTTGCATTTATCTTCATCCCATGTTTATCAACCCAACTAGATAACCTGTCCAGATCACCCTGCAACTGTTTATAATACTCTATCGTTTAGGTTCTTTTATATAGCATTATGTCATCTGCAAACAATCTACTTTCAGATAGTAAACAATCAACACAATTTTTCATTAGAATAATGAATGGCAATGGTCCCAATACGCTACCCTGCAGCACTCCCATTTTTACTTCCACTTCTTTGATATAGCATTTCCTACCCTAACTTTCTGTTTTCTACCTTTTAAAAATTCTTCTACCCAGCAAATCACTTTCTCATCCATACCAATAGTTTTTACCTTATTTACTACCATTTTGTGGCTTACTCTGTCAAACGCCTTTGAAAGATCTAGTGTAACTTGCAAATATTGCTAATATATTTATTGATAAACTTTAACATTTATAGAAACTGTCATTTATTACTTACAATATGTGTCTGTAAATAGCAATTAGTATTATAAATACACTATACCACCTACACGAAACTTTTTTTGATGCCAAATGTGATTCCCATATCTTGAACGTCTTTTCGGCATAGATTATAAAATACTGGTGTTTCGCTTATCTTCTATATATATAATAATGCACGTGTGTTTTCCTATATTTCACTTTTCAGCCACCACTACCCAGCACAACGTTGTGGGGATGGGGGAGATATAATGGTTAAAAGTGGTCGATGCATTGTATTTTCGTATTTTGACCAAAGACATATGTCTCCGTATATGTTACTCTGCTGCCACAGCTACATACCATAAACCAATGGTGTTTGTGTGTGGTAGTGGTATCGTGTCTCCTATCGTGTACTATGGTGGTTAGATGTCGGTAGCTATGGGAGTGTGGGAGATATGATGGTAGAAAATGTTCGACCCGCGCCACTTTCATTTTTATACCAAAAACGTATGTATCATGGTGTATCACTTTTCAGCCAAAACTATCTAGCGCAGATCACTGGTGTTTGTGTGTGGTACTAGCACAGAGTCACCCGTCGATCACAACGTTGGCCGAATGTCGGTAACTGTGGTAATGTTGGAGATATGGTGGTTGAAATTGGTCGATTAAGGGTATTTTCGTATTTCGACCAAAGATATGTGTGCCCGTATATTTTACTGCCTGAACTACATAGCGCAGATGACTGGCGTTTGTGTGTGGTAATAGCATCAACTCTCCCATCTTGCACTATGGTGGTTAGATTTCGGTAGCTGTCAATTCAAATGCTTTACAAACACGAACGAAGTCGTGGGAACCAGCTAGTTTTTTTTTTTTTTTTTTTTTTTTTTTTTTTTTTTTTTTTTTTTTTTTTTTTTTTTAACATGTGAACGATTTCATGATAACATATTTCTGATTCTAGATGATACTGCCAAGTATATTAGATCTTCCATTCATCATGTTTCTGTCTTGCTCTTCACTATTACACTCTACAGCATCGACTGACTAGTATCCACCATCCATTTATTTGTCACATATATACACCATATGGCCAAGTATGTTGTCAATAGAACGTTTACGTAGTACAGCTGTCATATATATGAAGCGCTCCCTCTGTGAAAGATCCGAGAATATTCTAGGATTAATCAAAATAATGGATTTACTCAACCAAAATTATAACCAACGTTATGTTGTTAAATGAATTGGTGCTATATTCTATATATTGACTACCTACCAAAGTCTTCAGCAACTTCTTCCGCATCCATAATTACTTGAATCTACATTCTTTCCCACGATTTTTTTTTATATAGACAATCCTAGTCCCATCACTCCTGTCCCAGCCACAATATTCTTCATAACGCGTGTTTAGCATCTCTGTTGCTGCTGTGTGTTCCCTGGTTAGTTGTTTCAAGTGTTCCCCATTGCCTCCCTGCTATTTACTCTGTTGTGTTCTTTCCGGCCTCTCTTCATTATTTTTCGTATGTTCGGTGCTTGATTTGTACTAAACATTCGTTACCCCGTTCTTATTGGTTTCGATTCTTCTCCGCATAATTGGCGACCTTAGTGCCTCAGTGTACCATTTTGATTATTTCCTAAAATATCTTTTGAGCACCAGAATATATGCCTTCTCATGATTACTCCTGAAACCACCTTTTGATCACTGGTTTATGGAACTCTCTTGTATCCATCTCAACTGTTTAGTTATCGCTCATTTCTGGAGCCTCAGGTAGTTGTTTCCAACAGTTATGAGGAAACATCCGAAATATTTCGCCTTCTTGTGCTGTATAGCCTCCTCCTCTCTTAACTTAATTTTTCCGCTCTCTTGTTTCATTAATCGTGTTAAACTTAATTTCCCATTAATAAAAAAACTCTCTTCTATATCTAAATGCCGGGTATTCGTTCAGCTCCAATACGAAGTCACCTTCTTCCGAAACCAAAATGGCCAAATCCTGGATCTTAGTAATTTCTCCATGCCCATGCATCACAGCCTGGGAAGTCCGCCACCTTTGCATTGTTAATTATGAAATTTCCGAGGAAAGTTTATTCCATTGAGCAAAAAACAGATCCATAGATAATAATGCAAAAAGGTGTACTTTCCATTCCAAAAGAGAAAAACGAAAAATTTAATGTTTGTATAACTCGTTGGTCGTTTGTGGGCGTTTGATATGGGTTGAGAACTTAAGTCTCGTGTTGTGACATTTTTGTATAGTTTGGTATTTCACTGGATTAACAATATGTGTCTCCACCTAATTTTCCGAACATATACTATGGCCGAAATAATTCAACGTGTTATCACTTGGTAAGTTCGTTAGAGAACATTTTCTTAGTATAACATGCGTTAACAAATTTTTATTTATTTTAACTTTATTCTATCACGAAAACCTTCAATTTGCGGTTCTTAAACTGTGGCCCAAGGCAAACTTAACCAGAAATTGACATCTGACAAATTATGTGTAACAACGACAAACGGTATATTTATTTAAAGGGTATACAAAAGAATATATATTTAAAGGTTTTTAAATTTTGGTACTACAGCGAACCAGATCCGGGATCAGCTGCGCAACACCACCCTATGCCTAGCCAACAATCTCATGTGTATAGTTTTTTCCCCACTCCGCTAAACAACTAAACAACATTCCTCTACTTTCCATAGGAATTCCACGCCAACCAACTAGAAATTATGTTGAAATATTTATTAACAGCCAGCATTGATACTCCTCTTAACCTTGTCTTCTATCTCTGTGGTTGACTGCGTAGCCTTCGGGGAAAGCCACATTGTCCAGCACTGCATCCAGGAGAGAAGTAGTACAGGTACCATGGAATACTGTATGGCTCACGGAGAGATAGGTCAATCAAGCTTAATACGAAATTATAACTGTTCTAGATTTATCATATATATCTGAATCGTGTTTAATGGAATCATAACCTTTCGAGAGAAGTTTCAGTGAAACAGTTATGATTTCTATTACGACCATCAAAATAAATTTCTAAAACATACTCAAAGTTAAAATTCGTATTTGGTATGAAGCATGGGGATCTTAACACTAATCAATCAGAAGAAAAAAAGAGTCAAAAAGCAGTATTTTACTATGGCTTTACGCCTCGTAAACGTCGAGGTCATTAGAGGAGGGATGGGACTAGGGGCAAGGAACGGGAAGAAATTCGGCCAAGGCCTTTTGAAAGAAGCATCCCGGCATTCGCCTGGAATGATCTAGGGAAACCACGAAAAACCCAAACTGTATGCTAGGACGGGGATTCGAACTGGCGTCCTCCCGAATGTGAGTCAAGAGCTTAACCGCTCACCCACCACGCTCGGTTTGCACTTAGTGATAAAGAAACTCACTGATTAAAGACAAGCAATGTGTGCGCCATAACTAAGTACATTTACAAGACCAGTTTAGCAATCACATCGATGTTATTTGGGAGTATGATTTATGATGTTATTTAATGAGATTGTGCACTGGAGTTGGCGTCTCTAAGAAAATATCTGGCTCTGAGATACGCAGTATTAGGCATTAGTTGCATCAGAATGTCGGAGAAATGCGACCGGCTATCGCAGATCAACTCTGTTGTTGACGCGTTACCCGGGGCGCACATTGAGCTGCGTGGCGCAGTAGGGGCAGCGCAGAGCAGGGCAGTTACTCGCGCATATTAGAGCGCAGTTTACAAAGCATTGTGTTGTGCGAAAAACCAACAATAAAACGTAACCAAAAACATGTCGATGCAAAAACTCGATTTTTGATTTCTGAATCAGATTGGGATGCCGAGCTTGGAAAATTGTTATTACTTTAACAGAAGCTGAATAGATAAAACTATACAAAAGTGAGTATATGAAAAGAAAAAACTCTCATCTGGCTTTTGCAGTAACAAGAGAATTCTCAAAAGATAATTTCCGGATGACTCGAGCGGAGATTCACGGCATAATGTAACCTGTTATTTTCTCGACAAAGCTCAAATACCTATTAGAACTGAAGAAAATCTCGCAGTATTTTCGTGGTTATTTATTTAATTATTTAGCGTTTGAAGGTACATGACATTTATAAGAATGTTTCTTTTTTATTTCATATTATATTTTAAGAAAATTGCATAACAGAACATAAACAATTGAAACTAAAAAAGCAGTGTCAACAAATTAAGTGTTTCTCGGGGACACTATTGAATGATGTAGTACAAATAATAAGAAAACAAATAATGTAATAATAGCCTATAATATATCAATCTTTTTAGAAGTTTTATTAAAAAAAAGAAAATAAAAGTGAAAATTGTAAGTGGACAGTTGTATGATAAACAAATGCTGAATTTACTCGCCACTTGTTGGGCTCATTGTCCAAATCTCTTGTTTAAATTTAATTTTATGTATTTTTTATAACTGATATTGTGAATCGCAGATTGGTTACGCACCAGATTAATCAATTTTTCTTATTCCATAGTTGAAAATAATTATAAGTAAAGCAAGATTATAAATAACGCGAGAAGTGTTACGTGCAAAAACTGGCACGAGTGAGCTGTGTGGCACAGTTTCTGTGTCGTGATCACAACGTGGCAGCAGTACTGCGCTGCCCTGCTCTGCGTCTCAATACGCGCTGTTCCGCCCCAAAACATAGAGACACAGAAACTGTGCTGCGCTGCGCTGCGCTGCGTTGACTGCGCGTCAATGTGCGCCCCATGGGTGCCAACTTGGGGGTTTTCCCCCTAAATTTAGGGGGTATACACGCGTGATGGAATTTTTTTAGGGGCTTTATAATTTTATGGGAATGTTTAGGGGTATTTTTTTATATACTTTATTATTTCTTGTATTTATTTGTTGAATATTTAAATAGCGACATCAAATCCTCTTTACTAACAATTCGGACTTCTCTAAGACTGGATATATTTTTCTGATCACAGAGTAAAATATTTGTTTCTGATACATATTTGTTTTGAAAAAAGCATAGACTCAGCGTTTATTGTTTACCAGAGACATATAATTGTTTCAGTTCACTATGGAAATATTTTGGTTGTTGCGGCAACAACCAACGAGCAACAATGTAGCCGTTATTGTTTAGTTTTATCTGGTCGAATTATAACTGTGCTGTTGTGTCTATGCTGCAGTGTGTTGACAAACAATTTGTTAATCATAATTGAGACCATGAATGCTAATAAAGATCCTCAAAAAATTCAAGGACTCAGCGGAACCCGATGATTCGTCAGCTTTCAAGCGGTTAACACAATATTAGAGCAGTGGGATGAACTAAAGTTCCTCTTTTCAATTGCTAAGACTAAAGACAAATGTTACATGGCAGAACAGCTTCACGATATCATGAGGAGGCTACCATTCAAAGCTTTTTTGGTTTTTCTAAAGAACTAATTGAAACGTTTGACACAATTAAATATACTTTTTTCAAAGTGACAATGTTGAACCCACTAAATTATTTGAAGATTTATTTTTATTGTACAAAAACTTGCTAAAATGTCTTGTTGTACCTTAAAAATTGGAGAAATTGTTAGATTGTGAACTCGTGGAATTCAATTTCCAGGAACATATATAATGCATACACCATCAATGTATTTCCGCTATGATTTTCAAAAAATATCACAAGAAATTGAAGCAAATGACTTATTAGATGTCAGAGAAAAATGTAAGAACGTTTTATGTTGTCTAGTAGTACAGAACCAAAAACGGCTTCCAGACAATTTAGCAATATTGAAAATGGTTGCTGATTTGCACCCAAAGATTGCTACATCTCAAGTCAAACCTGACATAAAAAAATAATAATTTACATTCAGCGGACTCATATTTATGGCAACAAAACTTACATTGAGTTCGAGTGGCACCAATTGAGTAATAAAACATAGTCGAATACATCCACTTCAGCTGATTTTTATTCAGTAGTCTACTATGATTGTGATGCAGCTTCCTGGAAATGTTTTGAAAACGTCTCAAAATTTGGCCTATCATTAATTACAGTTCCAATTTCGAACGCGAGTGTTGAACGAGCCTATTCAATCTATAATATTGTTAATAATTAGTTGCGTAATAGGTTATCTATTGAAATGCTACAAAGTGTAATGATGGTCCGATTCACATTGCAACGAAACGGTGGTTCTTGCATAATATTTAATCCTTCTACTAGAATGTTAAGTTTAAATGTATGATCTCAAAAACTCTGTACAATCAGAACAAAACGAAATGGTGTTAGAAATATTGAATAATTCATAAATAAAAAATATTACTAATCAAAATATAGTATTTATTATATTAGGGGTTTTTCCACTTAATTTTGGTGATTTTAGGGGTTTTGGCTTAAGTTTTATGTGTAAATTTTTTTTGAGTTGGCAACCCTGGTGCTCCCGGCCTTAGCGTTGCACAGAGGCTGACTGCTATTTGTCCACGCGAGTGAACGCAGAGCCATTTTCGGGCTGGCACACGCAATGGCAGTAGTCGCTGTAGTAAGAACATTACTGGCGTGGAGCAGGTTGCGTCGTGAAGTGGCGAGCGTCGTTCTGATGCACTGGCGTCGTCGGCGCGAAGCTTCTTTGTGGACGACCAAGATACACGACAAGTACTCGAGCACTGCACTGCGGGCTGAGTTGCACCAGTGGTGTAGGTGATGGCTCGACTGCGCCAACTGTAGACGCAGCTGGGACAGCAATCCAGCAATGCGGGATCCCGCATCATATGGGAGTCTGGTGGATCCTGCACAAAATTAAGCGGATCGGCATAATGTGGCGAAAACGTTTTTGTCTGCGTGATCATTCCTTCCCTTTCTCATTTTCGGGCCGAACTCTGTGTCTGCCGATTTCATTGTCTCGTTTGTCTGTACCCTTCAAGTTCACACTTGATTCGCGGCAACAAATTGTGTGTTTGTCATATTTCGTGAATTGTAATTAAATTAATACACTTATAAATTTTTATAAGAATTGCAGTTTGTTTTTGTTTACTGTGATTTGAGTTATGTAGTCCTATTGCGAAATTAACTCCCAGATCATACATCCAAAAAATAGTATGATTTGAATTGAAGGAAATAGAAGTAATAGAAAAAGGAGCTTAAAACTATTGACAGCTATTCAAAAAGGAAAAATCCACGGAATAAATGCTTTCCAGAATGCTTTGCAAAAATGTTTTTACCGTAAATTGTTTCTGAACGTCATCAGATTTGAGTTAGGTTTTCAAAAGTAGATTTCAAGTTTCTAATTCCGCTAATACTATGAGATCTACACTCACAAATTTGCCAAATACCGTGAAAGTGGACACGATTTTTCAGTTTGGATATCTGAAGGAACAATGACACTCTTTCATTGAGTTTTGATGAGTGGAAACGAAAAAAAAAAAAAAAAAAAAAAAAAAAAAAAAAAAAAAAAAAAAAAAAAAAAAAATAGCAATATATGAATGCTTTTGTTTACAGCAAAGAAAACATTTTTATTTTGGTTCGATTAGAATATTCATTTGGTAGCGACAAGTTTTGATTTCGATGTGCAAAGGTTTGGCTTAAGATCTGACGGAACAACTGTCATAGCAAAAGGTAATGAACTTCTTTTCTGCCTTGGTATCTGTAATTGTGCTTTTTCACACAGTACACGTGACAGTTGAAGCATCATATAAAAAAACCTACTGAAAGAGAAGTCCAACACACAGAGACAACTATGACTCGGACGTAGACGACGAAGAGGTGGACGGGACAATTTAAATTTAAATTTAATTTCATTGCAATGGAGCACACGCTCCGGTGGCAATTTCCCTACACCCCCATCTTCCCCCTGTCGTGCACCCACCTATATTTGCCCTCTACAAATTTTATCTTTAAATTCTTTCAAAGTTTTCGGTAAATTATTCATCATTTCTCTTGGTAACTCATTCCAATCCCTGACACCCTTACCTAAAAAAAGAAAATCTTCCCACAACCTTGCCTCATCGCCTGAATACGCCCTATACACTCCCATGACCCTCCTCTTCCTCCTCCTGTCTTGCAATTAATCCCTTTCCAGCTCTTTTATCATATCCGTCACTGATTGCATTCTAGCAGCCCGTTTTTGCACCCTCCAACTCCTTTATTTGATACGTAAAATGAGGGTCCCATATTACCCTACCATATTCGAGAAATGGTCTAATCAAAGATTTGTAACCCAATTCCTTTACTTCTCTCGTACATCCCCTCATCACTCTCTCCAACAAGTGCAGGATTTTGAAACCTTTTCCTACCACCTGTCCTATGTGTCCTGCCCAGTTAAGTTTGTTATCAAAAGTAATTCCAAGATATTTACATTTCAAGTTTTCAGCAAGCAATTCTTTCCCCACCTTATATTCATAATTAACCTTTTGTTTTTATTTGTGTATCTAATAAGCTGATTCTTCTTTGCATTTATCTTCATCCCATGTTTACCAACCCAACTAGATAACCTGTCCAGATCACCCTGCAACTGTTTATAATCCTCTATCGTTTAGGTTCTTTCATATAGCATTATGTCATCGGCAAACGATCTAATTTCAGATAGTAAACAATCAAAACAATTCTTCATTAGAGTAATGAATAGCAATGGTCCCAATACAATACCCTGCGGAACTCCCATTTTTACTTCCACTTCTTTTGATACTACATTTCCTACCCTAACTTTCTGTTTTCTACCTTTTAAAAATTCTTCTACCCAGCAGATCACTTTCTCATCCACTCCAATAGTTTTAACCTTATTTACGACCATTTTATCGCTCACACTATCAAACGCCTTTGACAGATCTAGTGCTACACTATCAATTTGGCACCCTGGTCCATTTCATCTGAAATATCTTGCATGTATCCCACCAACTGAGATTCACATGAATATCCTTGCCTGAAGCCGCGTTGCCTACTTGAAAACCACTTACCTTCCTCACATATATTTCTGATGTGGTTGCTTCTATGCTCCATGTTTTACAGTTTTATTATGTTTGTTTAAATTCTATAATAATCTGTAAGTCTCATTTTCTTTTTAAAATCATATGTAGTTTATTAAAATGACATTGCATGCATAAACCGCAGCCAAGTTTGTAACCTAAAACCACCATTTTTTTGTGTTTTCGGTCGACGATATCATAAACAAGGTTCCGTTCGTAGCACTTCTTAAAACTCGACTATTTTCTCACTAGATCTCAACATTCAATATTTTTGTCGATCGCCGTATTTGCGGCATCAACAATGTGAAATGTTTGTGTGGTCACAACAGTGCCATGAGTGACTCATCTTATTCCTTTGATGTGAGAACAGAGACCGCCAGTGACCTGATTTTAACATTGGTAAAGCGGGACACCATTGACGGGGGGGGGGGGGGGGGGGGGATGGAGGTGCTTCTTTCTTAAAAGTTGCTCTATATAGAGTAACAAAAAATTTTATGGAACGCAAAAATAATATTGTATTTTTTAAAAAATTTCAATATAAGTACAATTAACAAATAGAATACATTAAAAATTATCTATAGTATTGTTTTATTCTTTAGCACATTTCTTATTAAAGTGATTTTTTTCAATAGATTGTTGTCATTGTTTAAATGCTCATGAAATTTGTTACAAGTCTTTGTTAAATTGTATTTCACAAATAATATTGCTTTCAAAGTCTCAGCACGTGTGATTTTTCTGATGTCCACACTTTATTTCCCATACCATAAAAGAAACGCCTTCAGTTGTAGGTTAGGGCGTATTCTACAATTTTTAGTGCATTATTGTATTCATCAATGTTTGTCTCAAAACAATGAAATATTTCCAACCATTTGTTCTGTATTGTGACTTTTGATGAACATCAAGACTTAACTTTTTCCTTGTCAGTATATTTTTTAATAATAATACTTCATGAAAAAGATTGATTTCGGAAATATTACTATACGGAAAACTTTTAGTAATATGATCAAATGATTTTTGCACATCATTCCAATTAAGTTCTTGTTTTAATGTAACCCACTGAATATGTTCAATATCATTATAATCTACTGACCAATCTTCTAAATAATCTATGTAGTTTCTGTAGAATTTTTTACTGCGATTCACGATATCTGCACGATTTATTGCACCTTGCTCTTCTAGCTGGCTTATACTATTACTGATACTTAAAGTATGAAAATTATTTTCTAAACGCTCTTGACACTGAATCTTCAAATTATTAACTTCATTTGCTACTTCAATTGCCAAAATTTCGTCACTGTCAATAAGTTTTATAGCGTTTTGATAAAGAGCTGCTTGATTGTGTACAAACTCTAGCCAAATTTATGAAGATTCTTCTTCATAAAGCTCTTCTAAAATTCTAGGACATTTATCCTGTGATAGAAAGTAGGATTTCAAAGGATCGTACATTCTCAACATTCTTTCGACAGCTAGCAAAAGAGCTAACCAGTGCGATTTACTGTATCCAAGTATTTTCTGGTATTCTACTTCACAAAATTCTTTAAGCATTTCAAAGCGCACAGTGTATATATTGAAATAATAATATATTTTAATCACAATATTTTCCACATCTACAGGCAACAAGTCAGCAGAAGTGTGAATGACGTTCTGTATTATGTACCAACACCAATAATGTTTTGATTAAGGTTTTTGTTTAAGCTATGTCAACTTATCTTTATATAGTCTTATAGAACACATAAAATCGTGTTAAATGTTTCTAATAAAGGTTTGCTAAATAGACCCGAGTACCAACCTAGTACTGCTGCACGCTTCTGTCTATAATCTATGTTTTGGAAGAACAAAACCAAGAAATAACACAATAAATCTACACAGATATACCAGATTAGGCAGAAGGAGGAACTGAGAAAATTTATTAACAATATGGCTGTCAATAATTTGGTCTGTTTAAGGTAATTCAGTATTGAAACTAGTTGATATGAGAATTGACGGCTGTGTTGTCAATACTGACACTGATAATACTATTGATCATGTAAGGTCCACATAAGGTATACCTTGCTGATGAGGCGCGGATAAATATTGGTGGAACAATTAGGCGTGTTATCTTACTGGTGACCATGAGAGTAAATTCAAAAGAGTGGGTAATTTTAATTTGTGAGTGAGCAAATGCTCAAAAATAAAAATAGGTGTGTCGCTAAATTACCTACAACGCAGAACTTTCTACACTTTTAATAGCAACAGTAATAAGTGTTTAACAATTATTATTCGTCTCAGTGACAATTCAGACTCCGCCTCTGCATGAGACAATGTTATGTCAGTTCTCAGTGAATATCTTCAAGTATGCGACGACAGTTTCGCAGGCGTTAGATGATTGTTTGTAAATTCAACCTTCATTCTTTTCTTTCTTTTAGTTTACATCGTATCTGGCGACGCTCAGAATGTAACAACCATTAGCCGTCCATACACATACATATTTGCGCGCGAGTAAGCTCGCTGAAGATTTGCGCGCGGATATTCTCGCGACGAGCCTGTGCTCGCGGGAGTCCATACACAGGATCATCAGTTCCACACATTTGTCGTTCAGCTGGCTCGCCACGCTCAAATTGTTGTGTTTATGGTAGTGGTCTACGGATTTATCCATCATGATTTCCTGGCTCGCGACTCACTGGGAATTCCAAAACATCGCGAGCCAAGTGCAATGAGGTTAGGTTACGAGCGAGGTGACAATATTGAAATGAAACAGGTTTTTAAGTTCTGCACAAAAAAAATGTATTTATTCGTGCAGCAGCTTATATTAGAGCTGTAAAAAAGAAACGGATAGTATAACAAAAAAGTGTCTGCAGGGAGATTGTAATCACGATCATATACTGCTACTTGTACTATTTGAAAAACATTTTCTTCTATTTCTTCAGTATTATATAACTGCACTGACACATTTTCCTATGCATTCCCTTCATATCCTTCATCTTCCCCTTCATAATCAGGGCTTCCTATATTGCTGATACTGTCCATTGGTTCCCGTTGATCTCTCATAAACAGTAGTAAGTCGTAATACCGTAAATTAGTTTTGTAGTTTTCCTCTTTGCCTATTCAGCTTCTTGCTGAGTCTTATCAGCTAACAATTCTCTGCTCATCTTACTTAACTTGTTAGACACTAACCAAGTCTTATCTGCCGCGACTAAATTCTTAAGTTAGATATCTGTGTGTATGGTTACCGTCGCGCATGCTCGCCACGTTCAAATATGTAGCGATTGTTATTGGCTTGTGATGCGACTGGTCGTTAGACAATTAACACACACATCTTATCGTCTATATGGATCGCCACGGAATTGCTGGCGCACAAATGTGTGTGTGTATGCCAGGCTATTGGAGAGTATACTACAGTTCATATCTAAGTTACACTAAATGGATAACTCGTTACAATAAACTAAACTTTTGGAATATATTTTGAATCTTTTTTTTTATCTTCTAACATTTTGGTTTGCTTCCTTTTTGTCTCAATGTTAAAAGATAATTGTGTGTTCGTTATTTCAAAACAAACTAGAGTTGGTAGATGTTGGATCACATTCTATGTATTAAAATGCTCTTCTGTTTTTTGTTAATATATCGTAAGAGTGCTCAAAGGAACGGTGCTCTGTTTCTATATCTATTTCTACTGCCCTTATGGACTTAGTTTAAAACATTTTTAGACAAATAGATTTATTTTTCTATTCAATTTTGATAATTTGCACCATCCAGAACGGCAAACAAAGTGGCCGAAGCAAAATTCGTCTCGGAAAATGCTCTAACCAGCACGCACAATGGCCGACCGTTGACCGTTTAGGTTATTCTTTCGGCGGATGATAATCAAGTATGGTCATTCTACAATAAGTCAGAAAAATTGTGGATGTGGATCATGATTTCGCCACTGTCTCAAAACACTCTGAGGAGTCGCTTGGCTTAGTTGCCCTATCTGACAGAAACTCGTTTCTGCGATATAAATTCACGAAGTAACCTGACAGAGGTTCGTCTAAGTTTCTTGTAACTGTGTTGTTCTTTTTCAGTTTATGAGTTATAATGAGATATTATCTGTCGATCACCTTGTCTGCTATTATTTATAGTGCGCCACGAATCATACGTGTCTCAGAGAAAGTCAATTATATGTAGCGACTACTTGAAAGTTACAATCTGGAAGCAAAATTCTACATTAAAAGTATCAGAAATTCATCCATAAAGTAAAGCCTGTGCTGAATGCATGTGGTGGTGCTATAATTCGTTGATGGAACCAGGAGCGTAGCTACCATGGGGCTAGGCGGTGCAGGGCACCGGGCCCCTACGCTCAAGGGCCCCCAAAGATACCTCTGTGGCCCCAAAGATACCTCTGGGGCCCCCAAGCGTAGTTCAGACGCCCACGGGCCTTCACGGCAAACTGGTGACCTTATTTTTTTTAGCTCTACAGTCGTCTAAGGGGGCCCCTGAGACACAGGAAGCTCCTCACTAAAGGCCCTACCACTGTTCAGAGGGTCCTAAGGACAACTCAAGGGGCCCATCCTCAGTTCAGGGGACACTTACCAGCAACACAAAGCAAAAAAAAGGTCGCCTATCTGGCCTGAGGGCCCAAAATATATTATTTTTTTTCACCGGGGTCCCTGTTGACCTAGCTACGCCACTGGATGGGACATCCTATATATACTTATATTATTTACATACCTCGCAGTGTTTTGTTTGATGGTAATCATGTAATATGAGGTGTAGAACGTGAGTTTTTTATCTGCGCAGGACATCATGGATGCGAGGATTAATCTGATGCTGGCGATGGCCATGGGCGCCGGGGAAGGCATGCTGCTGCACTGGGCCGTGAAATACAGTGACGTGGAGGTGGTTAGAGCCATGCTGGAGGCCGGCGGCAATAAAAACTCCTTGGACGGAGAAAAGGCGACTCTACTCCACAGCGCAGCGCAGGCAGGCAACGCCAGTGTGGTGCGGCTGCTGCTGGACGGCGCAGACGTCAACGCGAAGAACGTGAATGGTTGGACGCCGCTCCACTACGCGGCCAGCTTCACAGATAGCGTGGAGACGGTGAGAGCGCTGCTGGCTGCCGGGGCGGACGCCACAACCAGAGACAACTTGAGGGAAGAACTCCGCTGCATTACGCGGCATACACAGGCCGTGTCAAGATAGCGCGGCTGTTGTTGGAGTCAACAGACGTCAACGTGACTGACAGTCGTGGCTTCACGCCGCTCCACAATTGCAGTCATCAGTGGCCACCTGGCCGTGGCCAAAACGCTGCTGGAGGCTGGCGCAGACAAGACGGCGAGAAACGGCTTCGGGCTCACGGCGTATGACATGTGCCCAGTAGATGGAGAGCTGAAGGAAATGCTGAAGTAAAACCGGGTATCTTCAAATCATGTGTACTTGAAAACTTCGGTAAAACATGGAATAAGCCAAACATTTTGAGTTTCTTTTATTAAAAATATATGCTACAGTATTTTTTAGTTATTATCACAAAACCAGTGAATTTAAAAATGTCTTTAAATTTCTCAGAAATTACATTTCTACACACCTAATCCAATTTGAATATCCAGGAAGCTTCTTTTTGAAACCGAAAGTTTGATAGTCTTATCCTAAACCAACTTTCACCATAAAATAATAGCCATATTGATTACATTTCTATTATATTATTTTAATCCATGTAATTCTTCTCCTCCCATTTCATTAAAATTAAAGCTATCACTACAGTGCTACATTTCATTTCTAAATTTTGTTTGATTTCTATCATTTAGATTTCTACATACAATACTAATAACAAAAAAGAAACAGAACAATTAACTAAAATGACCCACCGCGCCATATTCTGGGTCTGTGGCAATTCTTGGAACGCGAGATCAGTATGCTAAAGGCTGTACCAAAATCTTGTTTCAATCTGTAGTGTTCAGATGGAATGTTTGATTGTGTCATTTCTGTCACATTTTCTGATTCAGCACCATATTAGACACCACTGATAACATGCAGACCAGCACATAATACGAAA
>JARYHS010006964.1:2433505-2450498 GCA_031002005.1 Vandiemenella viatica
ATTGTCTACTACTGTAAAAACTGCTCCTTTTCTGATGAATTTGCTAAAATAACATTTTCTTGTCAGACCCTTTGAGCTGTACTAAGTTGAGAAGAGCTACTAATGTAAGGTTCAGATTTGGGCACCTCACGATTTGTAAAGACGTATTATTCCATTTTTTTTTACTGTCGTCAGTCTTTCGACTAGTTTGATGCAATCCTCCATCCCTTCCTATCTTGTGCTAACCTCTTCATCTCTACGTACCCCTTACAACACACGTCCTTTATTATCTGCTTCGTATATTCTAATCTCTGTCTTCCTCTACAGTTCTTACCATCGACTGTTCCCTCCACCAGCAAATTAACCAATCCCGCATGTCTCAAAATATGACCTGCCAGCTTGTCTCTTCTTTCTGTAAGATTCTTCCACAAACTTCTTTCCTCACCTATTATTTCCAAAACTCATTCATTTCTTACTTTGTCTGTCCACTTAATGTTCAACATTCTTCTATAGCACCACTTTTCAAATGCTTCAATTTTCTTTCTTTCCGGTATTCCTAAAGTCCATGTTTCACTACCATAAGTGCTGTGCTCCACACATAGAGTTTTAAAAAGTTCTTTCTAATTCCTTGATCAATATTTGAAACTGAAAAGGTTTCTCTTTTTCATGAAGGCTCTTTTTGCTAGTGCTATTCAACTTTTAACATCATTCCTTCATTCCTGCTTCGGCCATCGTTTGTAATTTTGCTTCCCAAGTAACAAAATTCACTTACTTTTCCCATAGCAACCGATCCTAGTTTTATATTTAATCTACTAGCATTGGTATCATTTCTGCTACATTTCATCACTTTTGTCTTGTTTTGATTTATATTCAGTCCAAAATCTTCCTTCAGTATTTTGTTCATGCCATTCAGTAACTTCTCAATATCCTCAGCCCTTTCTGCTAACGAGACAATGTCATTAGCAAATCGTAGAATACTGATTTTTTCTCCCTGGGCACTTATGCCACATGGAAATTTTTGTTTTACTTTCTTTATTGCTTCTTCTACATACAAGTTGAATATTAATCGGGATAGACTACAAATTTGTCTCACACCCTTTTTAACTGATGCATGTCTCTCGTGATTCTCTACTTTTATTATAGTCACTTGATTCTTATATAGTTTATAGAGAAGTCTACTATCTCGATACTTTAGCCCTGACTTCTTTAAAATTTTGAATATCCTGTCTACCTAACATTATCAAAAGCTTTTTCTAAATCAACAAATGTCATAAAAGTATCTTTGTTTTTCTTGATCCGTTATCCATGTAAGTAACCAATTTTCTGAAATAAACACAATAACAACACGCCCTTTATCTATATATATAAAGATGACTGTTTGTATTTATGTTTGTTTGTTTGCTCTTCATACTAATCCACAGTTTTCATCCGATTTCGATGAAACTTTACACACTTATCCTTTGAAACAAGGAGAAAAATACCATTTACATTTGGTTGAAACATTACCTGTATAAATAATACATGTTGTCTTATAATTTCGGAAAATTACTGAATGGCGATAGACAGACGTGTTGGATATCCAGGTCTCTGTACTGCCTCTCAATACAGCGGTGACGTAGCTCAGTGGTTAAAGCACTTGCTTCCTGGTGTTTGGATCGTGGTCTCCGGCTAAAATCTATGCACAGGCAAAGATTTTTAAAAATTGTTTTTATCGTAAGAGTCACGCCTGAACCGTCGGTTATTGGGATAGAATGTTAACACATCCCTTCCCCCCCCCCCCGCCCCCGCACCTTCTCACCTTCGTTTAATTTTCTGTTTTTAAATATATTGGAAATTGATTCTCTTCAAGAGACAGGTTCGACGGGAGAATGATATAGTGATGGCTTTCCTGTCATATTATGCTGACGCGGTGTGGTTTGGGACCAATCCTTCGTTACCAATACTTTCTATATTCAATTCTGGCAAATAAGTCGCGGGTATTAGCTAATTTACTATATAGGCTGACTGACAGAGCCAAGAGCCGCAGCAGCGGAGAACGGGAGTGGCGCGACGCAGGGCGGAGGCGAGTTGCTTTACGTGCTCGTCACAGATCATACTTACCACTTACTAGTGGGTGTTAGGTATTCTCCTTGGGTCCAGTCGTGCAAGCTCGCCGAGAAGTCTCGCTCTGCCACGCGGCTTGTAAGTCGGTAATAAAGTTATCGTTCAAAGTCGATTACAGATTAGTTTCGATATCTACACGCATATTCATGGGTGCTTCGCACCCACTAGTTATTTCTCATGCATGCTGGAGCACCCACAGAGTCGGTGCCCCTGTATTAATATGCTAAGCAAAACTTTCGGATCCATTTTTAAGAATAAGTGCCGCCAGAGCACTCTACCTGTTGCTCAGTTCTGGCGCTGATTGAGCTGACAGCTGATATATGGCGCAGCTAGCGGCCAGTATATTGCACAAACGGAGGAACTTAAAGAAATGCATCTAGCACGGAAAAGTGTGAGATTTGGCATAGTTAATGTTTATATGGAGAGGAAGTGCAGAAAGCTAAAATCTGTATGTAATATGTGTTACAGATATATCAGATTAAATTAAATAAAAAATTCGTTGTTTACATTCAATTTTTTAATTATTAATTAGTTGTAAGCAAATCTGCCGATGTCTGTGATCTGTGTCAGCAGCAAAGAAAAAAAAAATGTAATAGGCATAGTTGATACATGTTACAAATAGATTATTCAAATAAAAAATTAATTGGGGAATGTGTGTATGAAATAGGATCGAAGCCAACGTTCTGACGTGTATTACCAGCATTGAGACACTCTATGGTCTTTGGTAAAACGAAAGACTGACATAAAGTAGATATTAATCTTTGAAGTCATAAAAGGAATACTTCGAAAAGAAATGTAGCGATTCTGACAGATACTATATGGTCATTTTATTATTTAAAATGTTAAATTTGGTTAAGTGTCTTTTGATTTTTAATTTCAGTTATTTCATCAGAGAGAGAGAGAGAGACAAGAAATAAGGAATACTTATTTGCGTGAAATTCAAAATGATAGTGGACCAAATTTAAATAGCTAACACACAAAATGACGAAATTATTTTGATAGATACATTTAAATCCGCACTGAATGTCACCACACGAAATTTTTACAGTTTCGAATTTACAATGCAGGTTTCGCAGTGCAAAAACATTTCGATTCAGAAGTTACTTCAGGTGAAAGGACTGCATTTACTTCATGTTTCATAAAGCTAAAGCACTTTTTCGGCCTTAAGTCAAAATGAAAATTTTAAATTCAAATGAACCATCGATAAATACATCTCATCATTTGCTATGGTTAGATTAGAAGCTCAAATGTAGCATACAGTCACGCGTGGAGTGTATCGTTTTAATTTTATAGGTAATGCAGAGAATTTAGCCAAACAACACATGCTAATAACGTATTGGTACACGCTCGCAGCTAGCGACGTCAGGGTATACAGTTTATAATATATCTATGCTCGCACAAAACGCAATAGAACAAATTCAAATAATGATTATTACTCTTTCATGAAAGAAACTAAATAACTTAATGAATTGCGGTTGAATTTCGACCTTTGGGCGATCACTAGTAATATTGATTATTTGTAAGGCTCTGACGCTGTTGAGCGCGTAATTGCACAGAGCAGTAGTCTGAAGCTGGCGTCGAGGGAGCACAGCAGACTGTAGTAGTAACGCGGGCCAGGCTCGCTATTATTCATTATAATGTGAGCAAAAGCAATATAATGCTGTCCTTTTAGTCAGGGTGGCCCTAGGGCGATGCGGGCGGTGCGACCGCATCTGGCGCCTTTTTAAGGGAGGGCGCCGGAAATGCAGCGAGAGATCGCCTGCGCAAAACATGAAAAACAAATTCTATTATAACCCAGCTTGCTGTTCACATATTATTTTAACACGCTGTTCATCCTGAAGATTTTATAAACGTATGAGCTTCAGCTTGATGCATAGTCGTATGTCATAGAATCGAATAACCTCGAATTGCGACTCGAGTAACATCGAGTTACTCGAATCAAGAAAACTGTATATCCCATAACTAACACTCTTTGATGCCACGCCTCCCACACCTGTTTCCTGCCTTTTGAGCTGTAGAATTCGCATGTGGGTGCATGTTCATGCGTTAAGATTCAATCTACTTCTACCATGTTAGACCTGAGGTGACTGCAATTGACGTTGGTATCGTAAATATTTACAAAAGATAATATGTATTTTACCGACAAGTCGCTACCTACAAAAACTAATCTGGCGCACAATACTTAAAAACAAAATCTTAGGCGAAATTGAGAAGGCTTCAAAATTGCTTGAAATTTTTTTTTAAAGTTGAGAAGTCATCTGAATCTTCGTCACCAGAAATAGTTCAACACGCAAAGGAAGAAAATTTATTTAGTAAAAGTTCTTCAGACAAGGCACATGATACTTAAGAGCAGCATGTACGAGAAAATTTAACTATGTTTGGAACATAATCTGCAGTTCAAAATATTACAGAATGGGGTATACCAGACATACCACCAACTTCATCTTTTCTAAGTATAAATTATGATGATATTTCAAAATTGTCGCTCATTGACTCTGTAGCCAGAGATGAAATAATCATTCGAGCAACAAAAAATAATCCAAGAAAAATAAAATCATCGTCAACATTCTAATACGCCTTTTCAATCTGCAATGTAAGAAGGAAAAACTTGGAGCTATTTATCAGAGTGTCTCAAACTTCACGAAACTTCCTCAAATCACCAGCACACTATGCCCAGTTGGATAGAAGCGTCAATGTAATATACTACCATTTGTAAATACAGTTTGAAGACGAAAAATCACGGTGAGATGCTATCCTCGAATGAATGATATCCAAAGTTTTACATGCAATAATTTCATTTTTCATGGGAAGCTTTGGATTTGAAACACTATAGGCCTATACTTCTAATAATGGGAGGTTACTGGGTATATTGCATCTTCTATGAAAATATGACCCTGTGAGAGTGAATCACTTCTGGCGTATTGCTAATAAGGAAACTAATGTCTATTATTTTGGCAAATTTATTCAGAACGAAAGAAGTTCGTAATAAAATTTTTACTATTGATAAGTCATCTGAATACTTTTCCACTACACTGAATTGAACTCCCGATATCACTCATGTCGAACAATTATTTTTAACGTTGTTTCATTGACAATAACGAAGATTAAGTCCAAGTGCGTGAGTGTTTCGTTGCTTACAAGGCTTAAAGTGAATCTTTTGGACTCACTGGCCTGTTTATCGATGATACTCTTGATTTGGAAATGAACTATTGTCGAGGCAAAAGGTATGACAGTGGATGGGTCCAGTATGATAGGAACATGGAGGAAGGAAATATATGGAGGAGAAGTGACTTTAAATCGGTGAAGCAGGCTCTAAACTCTCGCGCATGCGCATTGGCGGAAGCGGCGATATTGTGCTTCCAAACAATTGCGATGTTCACATTGTGTTAGATGCAGTGATTATTTCATTTTGTAATGTGTATAAGTGTTTTATAATGCCATCTTGTGTTGCTTACGGTTGCACAAATAGGCCAGACAGGAAAGAACCTGGAATATCATTTCATAAGTAAGTTGAATTCTAATTATCGATCTTGAAGTAGGCGGTAGAAGTTGCAAACTTTTGAGCATGTCTATAAATATTTAGTCATAGCTCTCAATGGGATGACTTTGTTCTCAAATTTTTGTTGGTGTAGTGTAGGAAATCAGCATACCTTGCTATTTTGCACATAATAGACAAGCATTACTTTTTAACGAGTGTTGAAAATGAGATTTAAAAGGGTGTGTTTTACATCGCGATTCAGTGAATTTAGCATTGCGCTTTCTTTCGTCACGTTGCCGTTTATAGTGACAGTGTATGATGAAATTAAATGTGCTAAATTATGCTATGCAATCTAGGAATCTTGATGAAGGAAACGATGTTGTTACTGCAAATACAGTTTGCGATTCAAATACGCGTGTGTGGGTATGTCTACACAGTTTGATTCTATAGCGGCAATTTAATGGAGATTGTGGTTAGCTCTAAATGCAGTCTTTACCAGAATGGTTTTGTTGTTCCATGAGGGACAAAGAATTTATCTATTACTGTTAGTAATTTCATGAGAACCAAGTTAGTGACAAAACGTATATCGCGATGGAAACTACTTCCAGCCATTTCCAATTAAGCTTACGGTGTATGTTAACAAGATAACTATTTTTATTCTGTACTAGGCCGCATTTCAACCTAACCGCAAGTGGTAGTAAAAAAACTGAAATATCCATTCTGCATGTAATTCATTGTAGCTTTGGCAGAATTAATTGCTGGTCCAGGCCGCATATCAACCCAATCCCAGTATATCCAGAAAACTAAGCAAGATATCGAAAAATGTTATTCTTTATTTTCGATTTGTCTCGTCGTGTTACTTAAGAATCGATCTTTAAATTTTACTTTTGCCAAAGTTTTCTTCTGCATTTCAATTCAAGACACCTCACTTTTGATACAGTATATCTCGAGAACTAGGTGAGATATCGAAAATGTTTATTCTTTATTTTTCATTTGTCTCGTCTTTTTAAATAAGAATCCATCATGAAATTTGACTTTGACCATTTTTTCTTCAGAATTTCAACCAAAACCATTTCACATTTGAGACAGAATATGTCGAAAACTAAGCAGGATATCAAAAAATTTTATTCTTCATTTTTATTTGTCTCATCGAGTTACATAATAATCCATCACCAGATTTCGGCGTCACGTTTATCTTAGAGTCACCTTGAGGTTTTTGTACATGTTTCCCGTGTCTGTATGGAAGCGGCCATGCTCCCCCCACTCCGGCCATGCCCCCCCACTCCTCCTCCGACCGCTTCACTTCAATGCGTGCTGAAGGTCCCTTGCTTCGTCTCCATATATTTCCTTCCTCCATGGATAGGAAGAAACAGAGATGTTTAAAGTGGAACTCTGAACCAATATCTTCTAGCATTTTTTATCTATGTAGCTGTCATTAAATTTGCTAATAGCAGGTGCCGCCAAAACATCAGTTAAATCGGTTTTCTTTAAAGAATATTTGCTCTACTCTCTCCATCAATAAAGCAATGGAAAGTGGTATTTAGAAGGACTTAGAAGCACTTAGAGGACTATCACCAAAAACATTGCGAAACTCTTTTGAAAAATTGAGTTTCTAGCCTCACTGCAGTTCGATATCACTACTCTTCTGTTAGCTACGCCCTTCTGGAAACGAATTATTCAATTGCAGTTACAGAAGCCCCTGTGCCAGACCATCGAGCAATTTGAGTTCATAGTTACAATGGTGACTTGGTATAATACACTGTTTCAAGTAAATATTGTAAGCAAGGCTTTGCAGGCTGAAAGTGAATATATGAAACGGTTTACAGTTGCTGGAAAACAGCTCGGAATTTGAGAACAGGTAGAGAAATTGCTTTCAGACTGGCACATATCCTATTAAGCCAGATTCCTCAAGGAAGTGTAATTGTACCACTTCTTTTCTTAATTTTTATAAACGATCTCGGAGGCAAAGTGAAAAACCTTTTTAGATTGTTTGCTGATGATGCGGTTATTTATAGGGAAGTAAGAAATTTGGCCGATTGCTTAGAAATTCAGTGCGATCTGGATGTTATTTTTGCTTGGTGCGCTGAGTGTCAACTTACTCTAAATTGTAAAAAGTGCAAGACAATGAGCATAACTAACAAAAAGAATCCAATTATTCAGAAATACGAGTTAAACAATACAGTTGTTGATATGGTCGATTCTATGAAATATTTGGGAGTAACAGTACAAAGGAACATGAAATGGGACATACACATTAATTCGTTGGTAGGTAGAGCAAATTCTAGGCTGCGATTCATAGGTCGAATCTTGAAAAATTGTAATGAACAAACAAAGGAGATAGCGTACAAATCTCTTGTGCGTCCACGTTTGGACTATTGTTGTGCCATTTGGGATCCGTTTCGTAAGGGGTTGATCGAAAGTATAGAGAAAGTACAGAGAAGAGCCGCTCGATTCATGACCGCTTGCTACAGTCCTTATGAAAGCGTCACAGAACTGATTAGTAGACTAGGTTGGGAGTCTCTGGTAGATAGACGACACACGTTTCGTTTAAACTTATTGGTAAACATGCGTACTCCCACTTTCACTTTTGAGTGTAGTGAAATACTTCTTCCACTAACCTATTTGAGTCGGAAGGACAGGAAAGATAAAATTAGAGAAATAAGGTGCGGACTGATTCTTATATTAATTCTTTTTTCCCTCGTACGATTAGGGATTGGAATGCACAGCAAACTGATTAGCTTTGGTGCTGAGCACCCTCTGCCACCCACAATTTTGTGAATTGCAGAGTATATATGTAGATGTAGAAGTAGAGAGTTTTTGACTAAGAGGCCGTAGATGAGG
The DNA here is from genome assembly GCA_031002005.1 of Vandiemenella viatica. Taxonomy (NCBI): domain Eukaryota; kingdom Metazoa; phylum Arthropoda; class Insecta; order Orthoptera; family Morabidae; genus Vandiemenella; species Vandiemenella viatica. Next base: position 2,441,907 of record JARYHS010006964.1, read on the forward strand.
TAGCGACAGATCCAGACAAAAACTTTTAGCACATTATCGATACAACTAAGTATTAAGTTGGTCACTCAATTTACAAATATCCAAATTTAATGATACAGTGTCGTTCTCATACAGTATCAAAACAATTTATAAAAAGTCCGAATTGGAATAATACTGTGCAGATTTATAAATAAGTTTAACTGATGGGTAGAAATGTGATTGAATTGGTTGAGGACCTTTCTAACTGCAACTATTATCATTGGGGCTTGAATCAATAGAACCAATAAAAGTTCAACTTATGAAACAAAATGGTTGGAAGGATATTTCTCCGACTGGGTGGATAGCACTTCGAATTTTGGAAATCATACCTGTAACTGTCGCTAAAGGAGAACGTATCAGTAAATTAAAATTTATTTACAGCAAATGAAATCTGTAGACAGTCTTTCAGATGTCGCAATTTTATCTGTAGAAAATAATATTGCCCAAGGACAAGAGCGAGGAAGATAGCAATCTAGGCCTTTTAGTTATGATTTTATTTCCTCATTTATTTGTTTAAAACATTATTAAAAACTATACGAATTTGACGGATACGTGATGTGAGCATTATATATGTCATAGTAACTTAAATAAACCTTTCCAAACATATAGTGTTACTCTTTACTGTTGTTGTTTCTCGTTCATACCACTACTAGCCTATTCTAATCTTTCTGGGGTTTGAGTTATTATATATAAAATCTTCTGCCCGCGGCTTTGCTCGTTTGAATTAATAACGCATTCATACACTTATTCGTATTTAAATTCTACGGGAACTACTTTTTCGATCGGGATAAAAGTAGAAAGCCAATATTATTCCAAATTTTATCCTAAGCATTTCGGCCGTTTCGATGTGAAACGGCAAAAACATGCAAGCATACAAACTTTTCCATTTATAATATTAGTAGGCTGTAAAAAATGTAAGTTAACTTCAGTCTGTCTGTAGGGAATCCATAATCACGAATAAGCGATTGCACATTTGGGGCGCCACATTGAGATCTCGCACCAACTGAAAAACATGCTAGTGTCACCTCTGCTCGTGGTAAGTGATTTACCCTTTTATTCATATTCGATTCAGCAGGAAAAGTAACAGTAACTTCATGTCCATTAAAAACAGATAAGAAGGTCTTCCTTAAACTGCCCTGTACTGTCGGTAACTCTAATAACTCGGCTAAACACTTTCGTTTTGTTTTCTCCATTAAATCGTTGTAGTTCCAGTAACAACATACGCTATTTTCATTAAAAAAATGTTACAACATCTAACACAATTTTTCCATCCAGTTTTATTTAAGAGACGCTGCAAGCCAACAAATCAAGTTGACTTTTACCAATAACTCAGCACATGTTAAGCCTAATTTCTTTAAATATGCACTATCTGTTACCAACTATAAAGTGCGAATCGTTAAAAGCCTGCACTTATGAGCGTTTCGTTGTGTCGGCAAAGTTAATCTTAGAACGATAGTACTGACCTGGTCGATTTATTCCCACAGTTGGCCTCTGGCGTTCTTGGGCTTCTTTCTTGACTGCTGTTGCTAACTGGTTTAATAGTAATCATGATAGCTGACACCACATGATTCAAGCCTTTGTTACTAAAAGTACTAGGTGTTCATTATTGCGCTGGGGAATGGCCAGCTAGAGATTCATTCTACTTGTATTCCTATGGTTGAGGTAATAATATCTGAAGTAATAGACCTCATGAAGACAACCGAGCCGGTTGTCGAAACGTTGTCTTTTTACAACGCTATCCGGTTGAACTCCTGTGAAGAATTCATTTAATCAATACGCCGGGAAGGTCTCTAATCACATATTTATTATACACATTTCACTGTAACAATACATCCAGTTATCATCATCTTGCTAGGTCAATCCTCATCGTGCTAATTCCTGGAATGGGACATGCGAGAGACCTCCACGTGAGCAGTTCTTACGCCTTCGAAAGCCAATTCCTGGAAAGAATAAGAAATACTGCCGGTGCACCTGGAAACTAATTGCAATCGCAACTAGGCCAACTCTCGCATTAGGCGTACAAGGGTCAAACATGAGTATTAAAACAAATAGCCCTCTTCAGGACCTAGGCAACAGCCTCCAAGTGTGCCATTTTAATATACAGGGATTATCTATAGAGAAAAGCGAAGTCCTATCCAAACTGATGCTCAATCTCCTGCTGGTCTTTCTAGCTATTCAACAGACCCACACTCGCGACTTCATATACCTTAAACGCATCCCTGGGTATTATATAGTATAGTATCAATCAGCTGCAATATGGTATTGCAACATATGCAAGAAACAATATAATAGATATATCCATAGTAGCCAAAGAGGACTCAGGCAATTTACCAATATTAGTTGTGCAAGCATGTGGCATGCTTGTAGCCGACATCTATAAGCCACCGAATATCTTTTGGTCATCCTGCTCACTGCCTGATTTTCAGCACCCAGCGATGTATGTGGGGGATTTTAGTTCCCACAGCCCTGACTGGGGTTAAATGATAGGTTGATGGTTGTATGAATGGATGGAGCTAAATTATTTGGACCTTCATTTTGATGCCAATAAGAAAATATAAGTCGGCCAGATAGAGATCACCTGGCATGTGTTTTACAACAAAACTCACTATGCTGATGATGGTCTGAGAATTCTACGAATTGTTACTAACGACTTTCCACACAGTCAACATAGACAAGTGGTAATTTCATTTGGTATATAAAAGTCATAAGATCAGTCCCATCCTTTGCTTGGAACTTTAAAAAAAAGCAAATTGGGAAGAATTTACTAGAACATTTGACAGACTCCTCGAAAATGTCCCAGGTGCTGTAACATCTTACAAGAAATTTCTGAAAGCTGTGGAAACAGCAGCAAAGCATAACATACCTAGGAGCTACATATCTGACTGTATCCCTGGCTGGGATCACGAGTGCACCCATTTGCTCAAGGAGATGGAAAGGAGGGGAGACCACACTTTAGCGACAATGTTGCTGGAGTCTCTTGGCGAACGTCGAAAACAACTGGCAGGAAACAACTGAGACATTTGACTTTATGTACTCAAGCAGAAAGGCTTGGTCTTTAACGCGAAAACTGGGTGTCAACTACAACCAGAAATGTACGAAAGGGGGAGCATCTTGTAATGTCACCGACAGTCAACTGCTAAGAACCTCTAAGATGCCTGGCAATAAAGATACAACTCTATGTGTGAAAAGTGAACTTCGTGAAGTCAAGAAGCTCATCAAACCAAATACAGAATATTGAAGTCCTTCACTTTGTCTTAACTGCTTGCTGAACTTAAATATGCTAAACTCCGGAAAGCCGCTGGACATGATGGCCTGTATTTAGAATTCCTCATAAATATAGGCCCTCTCGCAATAAAGTGATTGCTTGCAATTTTCAATGAAATATTACAACTTCAAAGTTGCCTCCTACCTTTAAAAAAGCTAGGGTGATTGCCACTGTAAAATTTGATAAGAAAGGAACTACACCAGCACACTTTAAGCTAATTTCTGAACCCAGCACAGCATGTAAACTACTTGAGAGGATGGTGCTGGCTCGTATTCACAATGCCATTTCCCCAGAGCTGGCTGGATTCAGGCCAAAGCGTAGCTGTGCTGAATAGGTTCTGACTCTCGTGACCCACAATGTGACTAGATTCCAAAGGAAACTTAAAACAGGAGCTGTGTTTGTCGACCTATCAGCAGCCAATAATACTGTCTGGCTTGAAGGTATCCTCCTCAAATTCCTAAATGTTGTACCGGGTAAAAAAATAGCTGAACTCTTGAACAACATACTGAGTAATCGCAGAAGCCAGGTCCACTGGGGGGACCAAAAGAGTCGGTGGCGTGTTCTCAACATCGGACTGCCTCAGGGCTTGGCGTTGGCGAATGTTCTTTTTAATTTATATATTGCGGACAAACCTCAACTAAATTGCAGGAAATTTCAACATGCCGATGATCTGGCTATTACTTTCCAGGTTAAAAACTTCCGGATTTGTGAAAGTCTTAATCAGCTCTACACATTTTTCTCTAAGTGGAGACTAAAACCTAATCTGACAAACACAGAGACTAGTTGCTTCCACCTTTCAAACCAGCTCGCCTATGTCAGAATAAGGCCAACATTCAGCCCCCATGGAAGAGTAGAACACAAAGACCACCCCAAGTTACCTTGGAACATGTCCTCACTTTCCGTCAGCATTTATCTAACACTGCAGAGAAAGTGAAGACCCGTGTGAACCTTGTAAAGAAACTGGCTGGTACATCATGGGATGCAGGTGCCCACACTTTTCGAGTAGCAGTCCTTGGCTTGGTATTTTCTGCAGCAAACTACTGTCGCTCTACATGGCTTGGTAATACTCATACTGCCAAAGTAGACACCCTGCTCAAAACTGCTATGTGGACAGTGAGTAGTGTCATTAAGTCTACCCCAGTATCCTGGCTGCCTGTACTTTCCAACATCACCACATTTGAGGAGAAAATTGATATTGCTTAGAGAACTGGAAGGAGTGGAGGAAAACAACATGATTTCTCTGCATAGTGGCCTTCTTCAGCTGCCTCACACACGACTAAAATCAAAGAGACCTGCGTACATGGAAGCAGCCAATATCAGACATAACAACTTTAACCTGTATGAAGAGTGGAGAAAGTAATAGGAGGCCAATAACCCACACAGTTGTGGGCTTTTAAAAGATCCGGCAACCTGTGTTCCAGGCTTTGACTTGCCTAGGCGTCTTTGGTGCCAACTGAATAGACTTCGCCCAGGTCACGGAGTGTGCAATGCAACCGCACATAAGTAGGTTTCCATGAAGACGGGCTGTGTGACTGACCACATTGTGAGGGACTGTCCAGCAAGAAGACTATCTGGAGGCCTGCCCACACAGCATCATGCGATACCAGCTGCCAGAAGATGGCTTGAATCCCTAGATATAGTTATCTGATTAATACGTATTTTGTTTGTATTTAGCGTATTGTTACAAAAATAAATACTGAAACAATATTTACAATCAACAGTGATGGATCACTTCAAGCTAAAGAAAGATGGCTATCGTTAAGATTCGACAAAACTGTTACCTTATCTCTGCCATGACGCTAAGACTCTGATATGCGGATAGTCTCATAACTGTCAACTATACATGGTACTTAACCATATGGACCATGTGGACAAATGCACACAAAGAGCCAATGGAGAGCGAGTGCGCTCTATCGCACGTAACATGGGGGAAGGAATATATGGAGACGACACAAGGGACCTTCACCACACACTTGAGTGAAACCGGGTAATGAGAAGTGGGGCGGGGGGGGGGGGAGGCCGCCATATTGCTTGACCGGAGAAACACAAGAAATGGCACAAAACCCCCAATTAAATCATAATACAACCGTGGCACCGCAATTTTGAGATGGATTATTATGTAACTCGACGAGACACATCAAAAAAAGAATTATTAAATTTTTTGATATCGTGCTTAGTTCTCGAGATATAGTCTCAAAAGTTAAGTGTTTTGGGTTGAAATTCAGAAGAAACATTTCCCCAAAGTCAAATTTGATGACAAATTCTTATGTATCACGACGATACAAATCGAAAATAAATAATAAAAATTTTCGATATCTCGCTTAGTTCACGAGATATAATGTCTCAAAATTGAGTTTGTTAGGTTATGATGCGGACTGGACCAAAAGATAATTTTGCTGCACTTGCAGCTTGGGTGTTTAATTTTTTTACTAATCCTTGTGGTTAGGTTAAAACGCGGACTGGACTACAGTAAAAATGTGGCCAAAGGCACAAGGAACTATACCTGTAACTAATTTTTGATAGTTGATATCTAGAGTACGAAGGGAGATATCCAAAAAATTACTCTTGATTTTTGATTATTTTCGTCAATTTATATGAGAATCAATCATCAAATAGCATCACCATGGCCATAATAACGCTGGCGACCTCAACACACGAAATTCAATTTAAGCTACAGTTCTAGCTACAACAACATTGACAATATCAGGATTCATAGTTCACGTAGCATAAATTATCACAACTAATTTCAACATATACCTTCAGTACAATTAGTTTCATCGTACACTTTCGGTGTAAACTGAAACTTGAGTAAAGCCTGCAGAATACCATGTTCACTGTGTCGCGATGTAAACATGACCCGCTTAAATTAAATTTTCAACACTTGTCTACAATAAGGCTAGCTTTTCAGGTGCAAAATAGTAACATATGCTAATTGTCTGCACTAGACCAACAAAAATTTGAGAACGATATGATTTTATTGAGAGCAATGAATAAATTTATCGCGAATGGCCCTAATGTTGCAGGTACCTGTCAGATACTTCAAGAACGATAATCACAATATGACTTACTTATGAAACGCTAATCAATTTTTTTCCTATCTTGTCTGTTTGTGCAACCATATGCAACACAACTTGGCATTATAGAAAACTTTAGAATATGAGAAAATGAAATATTCTCAGCAGCATACAAAGTGCAAACAGCCAAATATTTTGGTACTTCTATGGCCGCCAGTGACCACCGCGCATGCGCTGTAGGATACGAGTTTTTTTTATTTGGTTACACCGATTTGGAATTATTTCATCTCCATATATTCCTTCCTCCATGACACATAATTTATTCCACCCCGATCAAATTATCTCGTAGGTTCGAACAGGCATCGGCCGGCTAACGCCTTCCGTCCTGACAATACTTCTGACACTACACTAAAGCATGCAGAACGCGACTCACTTACGTGGATTCATCGCGTGAGTCTGACACATTGCTTCCGACTACAAGTACTAATGTTTCACACTAAATTATACATTCCAAGAACTACCTTTACACAGCTGCCACTGGCAAAATAGATCAACTGCTACATCAATTAAATTTCTTCTACCAGAAATCTACTGAGTTTAAATCATATTACTATCTTCAAATATCTTCCACCATTACAACAAATTTATTTTCTTGTTTTAACAACAATAACTTGAAAATCAAAATGTTTCTTATTTTTCCATGTATAATTTCACATTTCGAAATAACGAAAAAGGCCCTAATGAGAGCTTGAGACTGAATCATTTAAAGAGTCTACAGATGAGTGCAAATACTGTGATGGATTATACAAAAAACTAATTAATAAAATATAGAGGAACAAGTATGTAGCGTGTACTTGAGAGAAGTGAAAAAAAGGTCAAAAGATTGATTAATACGCAAAAATACTAATCAAAACGCCAATAGGATAAGTCAGTATCGCCTCATGCCGATATAGGACCCAAACTGTTTAACTTCATAGTATTCGGGAAAAAAACTAGAAAGTTGATGAAATGCAACTTAAATATACTACTATATACAATTTCTGAAATCTTACACATTAAACTAAACGCAATAAAAAAATAATTTAAAAACAACATTCCTAAAGGTGACTGAAAATTTTTTAAAAAATCATTGAAAAAATGAATTTAATTCCCTATGTTAACAAAATCAATCGTTCGGTTATTTTACGAATGCTGTTTGACAAAATTTTTAAACAATTTATCAGTATTTTCTGAAATAAAGGCGACGAAGAATGACATTATTTTATTCTTTTTTTGTTAAAAATTACAAAGTTGTTGGATAATAAGGACAGTTGGCGAGTTTCCAAGTTCATTTGACACACAAGAAGAAATTTTTTCTGCAGCTGCCACCAAACTTATCAATTTCTTCCCCCCCCCCCCCCCCCCGCCGATTTCTCGAAATATTCGGGTACAAAAAGGAGAGGGTGAGAAATAGAATACAAAATTATAGGCCCAACCACGATAGAAATATATGTGAGGAGCGTAAGTGGTTTTCAAGTCAACAACATGGTTTTAGACAAGGATGTTCATGCGAATCTCAGTAAGTAGGATATATACAAAATATTTCTGATGACCTTTGACAGAGTGAGCCACAAAATGATGGTAAAGAATTTTTAAAACTCTGAAAGCAAAACATTAGGGCTAGAAATCCAGTAACAAAAGAAGTGAAAATATAAATGGGAGTGCCACAGGGAAACATATTGGGACCGTTGCTATTCATTATTTTAATTAATGATTGTGTTGATTGTTTACTATCAGAAGTTAGATTATTTGCAGATAATATAATGCTATATAAAAGAATTAAAACTTTAGACGACTATGAACAGCTGCAAGGTGATCTGGACAGGATATCTAGCTGGTTTGGTAAATATTGTAAGATAAATACAAAGAAGAATTAGCTTATTAGATAAACAGATAATGATTATAAGTTATGAAAAGAATTTATTGTAGAAAACTTCAAAAGTAAATACCTTTGCTTAATATTTGATAACAATCTCAAGTGGGCAGAACACATTGGAAAGGTAGCAGCAAAAGGTTTTAAAGTCCTTCACTTGTTGGAAAGAGTATTGAAGGAAAGTAAAGGAACTGTGTTACAAAACTTAGGTCCGATCATTGCTTGAATATGATGGTGTGGCATGTGTATTTGAGTATCAAATACAGGAATTGGAGGGAGTACAAAAGAAGGGCTCCTAATTTTGTGTCTGGAAATTAGCACAAAACACAATTGGTAACTAATATGATAAAAGAGTAGGAATGGGATTCACTTGAAAACAGGAG
>JARYHS010006964.1:2451498-2509537 GCA_031002005.1 Vandiemenella viatica
ATAATAATCTGTCAATCTCTTGTCGCTGTAAATTATTCTTTTCTCTTCATCCAAAAGATATCTATAGTTTGTGAATTAAATTCAATTTAATGCATGTGTCAGCAGCCATATCTGTAAGAATTTCTTTTATCATTATGGTCAGATCACCCATTTGTACGGATTTTTTTTTTTTTTTTTTTTTTTTTTTTTTTTTTTTTTTTTTTTTTTTTAAGAGATTTAGTTTACATCTACGTCGATTGTCACATTCAGAGTCAGGGTCTGGAAATTAACTTCGCTACCAAGTTATGCAAGCTCTGAATCATGCAAGGAATGTGAGAACCTACTATCAACGACTGGTCCATTGTAATTCCTTCGAAAATCTTCTAAACTCAAAGGAAAAACTCAAAGTAAAACGCTGACCAAGACTTTTGCAATGAATCCTATAAGATCACAAAAATAGTTCGCATATTCACACTCGGCAATATATAATAACATTATTATTTCTGCTTTTAGTTCGAGAACTCGTGTCAATTCCTTTCCTTTGAATAACTACCTGACCCCTGACTCTGACCTCTGTTTGATAAAGGAGGTTTTTACACTGTGAAACTATGTCCTAACAAATTATTCTAAACAGTTGAATTTGTAATAGTTCACAATTTTTGATCATCTCTTTAAATACCGTACATCATTTAAATCAGTAGGTAAAGATGTTAGCTGCCAGAGCTTGTCGACGAAAAAATATGTGTATATAAAACATTTTTATTTTGCAACCAGCCTGCTTTTGCTGCTAATGATGTTTACATCTGCTTCAAAGTGCACAAATTGCGCACAATCTAAAATATTAGTAGATTTATCTAAATGCATTGGAAAATGGAATTTTTTGACTAATTGTTCTCGAGTTTAACCGGTCATATAGTTTTGTTCTATGTTTAACAGTGTCCATAATTAATTAAATTAAATAGTATTATCAACGAGTCGTATACTTTTAAGCTTGTTTGCCTCCTGCTTACTCAACATAATTTCAACAACATCAAGGTCTGCTGGCATGATTAAATTTCGGTAACTACGCGGCTTCCCTGCGTTAGCGACTCGGTAACTACCTAATAACATTCAAGTTGACACCGGTTACCTAAAAAACAGTTAAAAATATTGTTATATCAGAAAAACAAATAAATGATCGATAACACAATATTAACATAGTAAGAAGCGAGGTCTTAGCATGCATCTAGTATCATAATAAATACCTCTCGCGATTATTTTCAAATAAAAATTTAATATTATTTTTAACTGACAAATAACAAGAGGTACTAATTTCATTACCTGAGTCTTACAAGTCGGCTGCTGGTTTAGGATTTTTAGCTTTCGTTCATCAGTAGGACAGCATTTGTGGCCAGTTTTCCTCAGGAGAGAATACAACGCCTTCATGACACCCCTCCCAACCGAGTCAGCGTATTCATCAAGAAAACAGCGGGACTCAGCGTCACGCTGATAACTCGGCTCATACTGCAAAGTTCTTTGTAATCACCGGAACAACATCACATACCCTCTCGACTCGGGAAGTTTCATTTGTATCTTACTTTCCTTTTGGGTTCAAGTATTCAACACATCTCCCTTTTTCATTCACTTTAGTAACTATATGCCAACCTTGTTCCATCTGCTTACGAAGATAATGTATTAGACCATTACTGTACTTACAAGGGGACCTTACGTTCTCGGAAATTGAGTTCGGGAAGAGACTTTGCAGCTTAGTAGTAAACCTTAAGGGTGTCCACCCAGTAACGCTGTACAGCGTTCTAGCAAGAAGATACCGAGAGAAAGGGCTCTAACTGTCTACGCTCACATACTGGTCGATTTGTACGCCACTACACCATATGGGAGTGGCTGATTCTGTAGCGAACTCGCTTGCCTCGCGGACTATCCGGGTTCAATGCTGCCTCAGAGAACTTTTTTAAATTGCTTTAAAAATTCTAACAACATTTAAAAAAAAAGCTAATGACCTAAAATATCATAAATAAAATCATTTTTATTGATGAAATGACTGTTGCGGCTAGTTAAAATTTGAATTAATGATAATTTTATTTTTAAAAGGTTGAATAATTTCAAGTGCATTTTAATGGAAGTAAATTATAACTTTAATTACTCCTATGATAAAATTTCGGTCAGGGTGTTATTCATGTAAAATTTTCTACAATTTCATCTTTATTTGTCAATTTCTTATTTTCATACAAGCACCAAAATGATAACTACACTAATTTTTTGATTTAATTGATAATATGTTATGTTATTAACTATTTAAAAAAAACTGTTATGATTTTTAAAACAATTAAAAAAAGTTGCTCGAGGTAGCATCGAACCCGAATTGCCCGCGTGGCAAGCGAGTTCGCTGCAGACTCAGCCACTTCCGCCGTGGTAATCAGCTGTACGAATCGACCATTATATGGACTGCGCGTAAAGACTTTGGAGCCCTTCTTTCCTGGGTGGACACCCTGAAGGTATACTACTAACCTGAGAAGTCTCATCCCGAACTGAATTTCCGAGATCGTAAGGTCCCCTTGTTAAATTATAGGGAGGACTAGAATAAGCTAATACATTGACATATTTCAACGTTGTAGTCAATATCATCAGGTACGTGAGTTTGGAGGTAAGAATCCGATATACCTGTATATGAAAAACAAAACTGATCAATTAAACGCATAAATACAAAATTATGTAATCTTACCTTTATGTAGTCTTATAGAATAATTGTAATCGTGTTACATGTTTCTAATAAAGGTATGCAAACTAGACCCAACACCAACATAATACTGATGCAAACTTGGTGCATCTTTTGGAAGAACAAGACCGAAGAATTACAGTATAAATCAACACAAATTTACCCTTCCTTTTAGGCAGAAAGAGAGGTACTGAGAAAATGTAGTAAAAATAATGTCAATAATACTGAATGTGTAAGTTAACGTAGTATTGAAATTAGTTGGTTCGAGGATTGATGGCTGTGTTGTCAATATTACACTGATAATACTATTCATTATGTGAGATCCGCAGAAGGTATACCTTGCTGATGAGGCGCGGATAAATATTGGTAGAACAATCTGGTGTCTTATCTATTACTGACGATAAGAATAAATTAAACATGGATTTCTCGCAGAAGGGAGTGGGTAATTTTAATTTGTGAGTGAGTAACTGCGCAAAAATATAAATAGGTGTGTAGGCAAATTATCTTAAACTTAGAACTTTCAAGACTTTTAATAGTAACAGTAATAATAGGTTCGTCTCAGTGACAATTCCTATTACTGGCACTCCTCTTCAGTATGAGCCAATGTTAAATTAGTTCTCTGTGAATATCTTCATATGTATGACGACTGTTTCGCAAGCGTTGAATGATTGTTTGTAAATTGATCTTCTTTCTTTTCTTCGTTTTAATTTACCTTTTACCTTCGGAGACTCAAAAAGTAGCAGCAACTTTTCGACATTGTATTACAATTCGTATCTAATTTATATTTAATGTATAACTCAGTGCAATAAATCAAAGATTTGGAGTATACTTTGAATTTTTTTTTTTTTTTTTTTTTTTTTTTTTAATTTCAGTCTGGTTTGCACCCTTTATGTTTCAGTGTTTAAAGATCTTTGTGTGTTCGTGCTTTCAGAACAAACTGGAAATGGTAGACGATGAATCACATGCTGTGTGTTAAAATGCTCTTCTGTTTTTTTTGTTACTGTGCGTTACATTGCTCACAGGAATGGTGCTCTATTTTTATATCTATTTCTACTGAAGTTATGTACTCGATTTAGAACTTTTTAAGTAACTAGATTTATTTTTCTTTTCAATTTCGATAATTTGGAATATCCAAAACGGCAGACAACGTTGCCGAAGAAAAATTCCTCTCGCAAAATGCTCTAAACAGGACGCCCAAAGGCGGATGATAAGGGGGTATCCATTAATTACGTGTGGTGTTTTCCCGGAATTCCGGACGCCTCTCCTCTGCTGAGATTTGGTGAGATCTCGTCGGACCCTCCACCCCTCCCCCTAAGATGACGGGGATTTTGACGAGACAGCGCCCGTGCTTATCGACCTCTTAGTTTCTTTTAGGCTTTTTTTTTTTTTTTTTAGTTCTCCTCCTTACGAGGCGGTTATACCCCTGTAAAGTCTGTTTTCTCGTCAATTCTAATCAACTATGGTCAGTGCAAAATTTTGGATTTGGATCGTGAATTCCGTGTCTCAAAAACACTCTGAGACGTGAGCCTGGCTTAATAACCCCATCCGACAAAACTTTGTTTCCGTCAAGATAGAGTTAATAGAGGACGAAATGACCTGACAGGGATTCGTCTAAGCTTTTTGTAACTGTACTGTTTCTTTCTTCAGTTTAATCATAATAAGACATTATCTGTTGATCAGCAATCCACAACACCTAAAAGAGACGGCGGAGCTAGTCGTTGAAATATCGTGTTTTCAAACCACAATCCGGTGGTACACTAGGGAAGACTTCATTGTTTTCATACCTGTGGATGACTTGGGAGATGGGCTAAAGGCTTACCAACTTCCTCGAGTTTAAATTTATAACTGCGTGTATCATTTTTTCCTTTAGGAAAGGTTACTGTCCTATTACTGGAAATAACTGTCAAGTATGTATACGATATAAAATTATTATTACGGTAAAGACGCCTGATCTGCTTTAGTGCTCCACGAAACATTCGTGTCTGAGACAAAGTCTGTTATATGTAGCAACTACGTGAAAGTTACTATCCAGAAACAAAATTCTAAATTAATAGTGTCAGACATTCGTCCATAAAGTAAAGCCTGTGCTAGACTTCGCTGATGAAACATCCTATGTGTATTTATACTTTACAAACCTTCCAGTGTTATATTTGATGGTATTCATGTTTAAAGCTGTAATATGAGGTGTAAAGCGTGATGTTTTTCATCTGCGCAGGACATCATGGACTGCAGAAATAATCTGAGACTGGCGATGGCCATGGGCGCCGACGAGGACGGCATGCTGCTGCACTGGGCCGTGAAATTCTGTGACGTGGAGGTGGTCAGAGCCCTGCTGGAGGCCGGCGGCAACAGAAACTCCTTGGGCGTAGAAAAGGCTACTCTTCTACACAGCGCAGCGGGACAGGCAACGCCAGTGTGGTGCGGCTGCTGCTGGACGGCGCAGACGTCAATGCAAAGGATGCGGATGGGCTGACGCCTCTACACTACGCAGCCAGCTTTACAGACAGTGTGGAGACAGCGAAAACGCTGTTAGCTGCCGGGGCGGACGCCACTGCTAGGAACGACTTGTGGAATACTCCGCTGCATCAAGCGGCATTGACAGGCCGTGTCAAGATAGCGAGGCTACTTTTGGGGTCAACAGACGTCAACGTGACTGATAGTCGTGGCTTCACGCCGCTCCACAATGCAGTCATCAGTGGCCACCTGGCCATGGCCAAAACGCTGCTGGAGGCCGGGGCGGACAAGACTGCGAGAACCGGCTTTGGGTTGACGGCGTACGACATGTGCGTAGTAGGCGGTGAGCTGAAGGAAATGCTGAAGTAGAACTGGGTATCTTCCAATTCATCTGTTCCTGAAAACTCAGTAAAACATCGAATAAACCAAACATGTGGAGTTTGTTTTATTAAAAATATATGCTATGGTATTTTTCAATTATTATCCTAAAACCAATGAATTTAATAATGTCTTTAAATTTCTCAGAAATAACCTTTATACTGACATAACCCAATTCTGAATAACCAGGAAACTTCTTTTTGAAACCGAAAGTTTGATACTTTTATCCTAAACCAACAAAAAATTTGGATGTATGTACTATTATGTAATACTTTCGTCATTAAATAAAAGCCATATTGATTACATTTCTGTTACATTATTCTAACCCAGGTAATTCTACCCCTCCTATTTCTTTAAAATTAAAATGATCACTGCAGTGCTACATTTCATTTGTTAATTTTGTTTGACCTCTGTCACATTTAGATTTAAAAATACAGTGCGAATAACAGGAAACAAACACAACAATTAACTGAAATGACCCGCCGCGCTGTATTCCGTAGTCGATGTGGAATCTTTCGGAATGCGAAACCAGTGTGCTAAAGACAGCGCTGTTGCTGTACCAACATCTTGTTTCAGTCTGTAGTGTTAGGACGGAGTGGCTGCTTGTGTCACTTCTGTCACATTTTCCCGTTCAGCACCATATTACATACCACTTATAACATGGAGACTAGCAGGGCGGATAAAGGCAATGCCAGGCGCATAGTAAATGTCAAGAAGCGGCCCTTGGTTTTCGCCGTAACTCCTGCTACGTGGCTAATCTGCTACTGCAGACAACACATAATAAGAAATTGTTTAATTTCGTAGTGAGGTAGCGTACCCCCTCGTGAAAATTTACCTGCACACCTATTTCCCTCAACCCGTCTATTCACCTACATTTGCACTTAAAAATTACAACTTTAAATTGTTTCAACGTTTTTCATAAATTATTTATAATTTCCCTTGGTAACTTATTCCAATCCCCGACCCCCTTCCCTACGAAAGAAAATCTTCCCACGTCCTTGTGTCTTAAATCTAGAGCCAATTTGTGGTCATTGTCATCTCTTCTCCTCCATGCATTAGTTTTAACGCTTATACCAATATCTCTCCACGCCTCATCACCAATATATATATATATATGCCTCATACACTCCCATGAATCTTTTCGCCCTCCTCCTGTTTTCAAATGAATCCCGTGCCTACTCTTTTATCATATTAGTTACCAATTGTGTTTTGTGCTAATTTCCAGACACAAAATTAGGAGCCCTTATTTTGTACTCCCTTCAATTCCTGTATTTGATACTCAAATACACATGCCACACCATCATATTCAAGCAATGATCGGACCTAAGTTTTGTAACCCAGTCCCCTTACTTTCCTTCATTACTCTTTCCAACAAGTGAAGGACTTTGAAACCTTTTCCTGCTACCTTTCCAATGTGTTCTGCCACTTGAGATTGTTATCAAATATTATGCAAAGGTATTTACTTTTCAAGTTTTCAATATTAAATTCTTTTCATAACTTATAATCATTATCTGTTTATCTAATAAGCTAATTCTTTTTTGCATTTATCTTACCATATTTACCAAACCAGCTATATATCCTGTCCATATCACCCTTCAGCTGTCCATAGTCCTCTAACGTTTTAATCCTTTTATATAGCATTATATTATCTGCAAATAATCTAACTTCTTATAGTAAATAATCAATACAATCATTAATTAAAATAATGAATAGCAACGGTCCCAATATGCTTCCCTGTGGCACTCCCATTTATATTTTCACTTCTTTTGTTACCGGATTTCCAGGCCTAATGTTTTGCTTTCTGCTTTCTAAAAATTCTTTACCATCATTTTGTGGCTCACTTTGTCAAAGGATCCAATACAACACCATCAAATTGGCCTCCGTTGTCCATTTCATCAGAAATATTTTGTATATATCCTACTTACTGAGATTCGCATGAACATCCTTGTCTAAAACCATGTTGTTGACTTGAAAACCACTTACACTCCTCACATATATTTCTGTCGTGGTTGGACCTATAATGTTGTATTCTATTTCTCACCATCTCCTTTTTGTACCGGAGCATTTAGAGAAAATGGGGGGTAAGAAAATGACAAGTTTGGTGGCAGCTGCAGAAAATATTTCTTCTTGTGTGTCAAATGAAACCTGGAAAATCGCCAACTGTCCTTTTTATCCACAACTTATGTAATTTTTAACAAAAAAAAAAAAAAATACAATAAATTTATGTCATTCTTCATCGCCTTTATTTCAGAAAATACTGATAAGAAATTCTTTAAAAATTATGTCAAACAGTATTCGTAAAATAACAGAATGATTGATTTTGTTAACATAGGGAATTAAAATCATTTTTGTCAAAGATTTTTTAAAAAAAATTTCAGTCACTTTTAGGAATTGAGTTTTTAATTTTTTTTTATTGCATTTAGTTTATTGTGAGAGATTTCAGTAGCATTTTATAGTTACACTAGCTGTTACCCGCGACTTCGTACGCGTGGACTTGGAGTTTCGATTCCAGAATTGGATATAGAAAACTGTTAGTAAAGTAAGATTTGTCCCAAACAACACCGAGTCGACATAATATGATGGAAAGCCATCATTATATCATCCTATCATCTAATCTGTCTCATGAAGAGAATCAATTTACAACATATTTAAAAACAGAAAAGTAAGCGATGGTGCGGGGATGTGTGTGTGTGTGTGTGTGTGGAAGGGGGGGGGGGTTAACTGATGGCAGCTTTATTTCAGCTTGGTTTTTTCTTCTTTATTCAACATGAGCATCTGAATCATATAATCTAATAGCAGCACATTGTCTTCTAGACCTGCACCTTAGGCCAGGTTTACGTCCGTAAGGCATGTCAAAAAGGAAGACAAATTGGTGCCAGAAACTTTTATACACAAATGAATAGTACAGTGCAGAGCAAATTGACTTCTATACTAAATAATAAGTTTTGTTTCTAATCGAAATTTATTAATAAATCAAACACTAACAGATTGCGTGACTGAGCAACCAACGTAACATTACAGACTAACACACGAATCTGTCTGTCTTTCATCATTCGATAAGTTCTTAAAATTTCGTGACTAAAACTGTTATTCATGCCGAAAAAATTTCCTGTGTCCTTCCTACACTATTTCATTGTTAAATTCCATCAATATTGATATAGCCATTTAGTCGTCAAAACGTAACAAAAAGACAGAAACTTACTTCCACATTTATAATATAATAGCTGGTACCCACAACTTCGTTCGTGATTGTAAAGTATTCATATTGACAGCTGTAGATATCTAACCACCATAGTGCACGATGGGAGACTCGATACTATTACCACACACAAATACCAGTCTTCTGCGCTATGTAGTTCCGGCAGCAAAGTAAAATTTACGGATACACACAAGTCTTTGGATGAAATACGAAAATATTCATGATCGACCAATTTCGAACACCATATCTCACACACTCCCACAGTTACCGAATTTCGGCCAACATTGTGATCGATAGGTGACTCTGTGTTACTACCACACAAAAACGCCGGTAATTTGCGATTGATAGTTTTCACTTAAAAGTGATACAACGTGACACATGCGTCTTTGGCAGAAATATGAAATTGCCGCAGGTCGACCATTTTATCCCCCATTTCTCCCACACCCCCATAACTACCGACATCTAACAACCATAGTGCACTACATGAGATACAATTCTACTACCATACACAAACACCAATGTTCTATGCTATGTAGTTGTGGCAGAAAAGTGACATATGCGGAGACAGTCGAAATTCGAAAATATCCTTGGTCGGCCACTTACAACCACCATATCTACCACAGTAACACAGTTTCTGAAATTTCGGCCACTGTTGTGATCGAAAGGTGACTCTGTGCTACTACTACACAAAAACGCCAGTTATCTGTGATCTATAGTTTTCGCTGAAAAGTGATACACCATGACACTTTTTGTCTTTGGCAGAAGTATGAAATTGCCACAGGTCGATCACTTTCAACCCCCATATCTCCCACACCCCCATAGCTACCGACATCTAACAACCATAGTGCACTACATGAGATACGATTCTACTACCAAACACAAACACCAATGCTCTATGCTATGTAGTTGTGGCAGAAAAGTGACATATGCGGAGACAGTCGAAATACGAAAATATCCTTGGTCGGCCACTTACAACCACCATATCTACCACAGTAACACAGTTTCTGAAATTCGGCCGCTGTTGTGATCGAAAGGTGACTCTGTGCTACTACTATACACAAACGCCAGTTATCTGTGATCTATACTTTTCGCTGAAAAGTGATACACCGTGACACTTTTGTCTTTGGCAGGAGTATGAAATTGCCACAGGTCGATCACTTTCAACCCCCATATCTCCCACACCCCCATAGCTACCGACATCTAACAACCATAGTGCACTACATGAGATACGATTCTACTACCAAACACAAACACCAATGCTCTATGCTATGTAGTTGTGGCAGAAAAGAGACATATGCGGAGAAAGTCGAAATACGAAAATATCCTTGGTCGGCCACTTACAACCACCATATCTACCACAGTAACACAGTTTCTGAAAATCGGCCGCTGTTGTGATCGAAAGGTGACTCTGTGCTACTACTACACACAAACACCAGTTATCTGTGATCTATAGTTTTCGCTGAAAAGTGATACACCATGACACTTTTGTCTTTGGCAGAAGTATGAAATTGCCACAGGTCGATCAATTTCAACCCCTATATCTCCCACACCCCCATAGCTACCGACATCTAACAACCATAGTCCACTACATGAGATACAATTCTACTACTATACACAAACACCAATGTTTTATGCTATGTAGTTGTGGCAGAAAAGTGACATATGCGGAGACAGTCGAAATTCGAAAATATCCTTGGTCGCCCACTTACAACCACCATATCTACCACAGTAACACAGTTTCTGAAATTCGGCCGCTGTTGTGATCGAAAGGTGACTCTGTGCTACTACTTACACACAAACGCCAGTTATCTGTGATCTATAGTTTTCGCTGAAAAGTGATACACCATGACACTTTTGTCTTTGGCAGAAGTATGAAATTGCCACAGGTCGATCACTTTCAACCCCTATATCTCCCACACCCCCATAGCTACCGACATCTAACAACCATAGTCCACTACATGAGATACAATTCTACTACTATACACAAACACCAATGTTCTATGCTATGTAGTTGTGGCAGAAAAGTGACATATGCGGAGACAGTCGAAATTCGAAAATATCCTTGGTCGCCCACTTACAACCACCATATCTACCACAGTAACACAGTTTCTGAAATTCGGCCGCTGTTGTGATCGAAAGGTGACTCTGTGCTACTACTATACACAAACACCAGTTATCTGTGATCTATAGTTTTCGCTGAAAAGTGATACACCATGACACTTTTGTCTTTGGCATAAGTATGAAATTGCCACAGGTCGATCACTTTCAACCCCCATATCTCCCACACCCCCATAGCTACCGACACCTAACAACCATAGTGCACTACATGAGATACGATTCTACTACCATACACAAACATCAATGTTCATATGCTATGTAGTTGTGGCAGAAAAGTGACATATGCGGAGACAGTCGAAATTCGAAAATATCCTTGGTCGGCCACTTACAACCACCATATCTACCACAGTAACACAGTTTCTGAAATTCGGCCGCTGTTGTGATCGAAAGGTGACTCTGTGCTACTACTACACACAAACGCCAGTTATCTGTGATCTATACTTTTCGCTGAAAAGTGATACACCATGACACTTTTGTCTTTGGCAGAAGTATGAAATTGCCACAGGTCGACCACTTTCAACCCCCATATCACCCACACCTCCATAGCTACCGACATCTAACAACCATAGTGCACGACAGGAAAGACGATTCTACTACCACACACAAATACCAAAGGTCTATATTATGTAGTTGTGGCAGGAAAGAGATGTATACGGAGATACGAATTTTTGGTCGAAATATGAAAACGCCCTGCACTGACCAACTTTAATCATTATATCTCCCACATCCCCACAGCTATTGGCATTCGGCGAACGTTGTGCACGACAGGAAACTCCATGCTACTTCCACCAACAAACATCAGTGATCTGTGCAAGGTAGTGGTGGCTGAAAAGTGAAACATAGGAAAAATCACGTCTATTTTTATATATATATAAGATTTCATCAACTTCATATTTTTTTCCCGACTACTATGAAGTTAAACAGTTTGGGTCATATTTCGGCACGAGGTGATAGTGACTCCTGCTAGCGGCGTTTTGATTATTATTTTTCCGTATTATTCAATCTTTTGACCTTTTTCACTTCTCTCATATGTACTCAACATACGTCTTCCTCTAATTTTTTATTAATTAGTTTTTGAAAAATCCATCGCAGTATTTACTTTCATCTGGAGACTCGTTAAATGATTGAGTCTCAAGCTTTCATTAGGGCCTTTTTCGTAATTTCGAAATGTGAAATTATACAATGGAAAAATAAGAAACGTTTTGATTTTCAAGTTATTGTGGTTAAAACAAGAAAATAAATTTGTTGTAATGGTAGATATTTGAAGATAGTAATATGATTTAAACTCAGTTGATTTCTGGTAGAAGAAAGTTAATTGATGTAGCAGATGATCTGTTTTGCCAGTGGCAGCTGTGTAAGGTAGTTCTTGGAATGTATAATTTAGTAGTGAAACATTAGTACTTGTAGTCGGAAGCAATGTGTCAGACGCACGCAATGAATCTACGTAAGTGAGTCACGTTCTGCATGCTTTAGTGGTATTGTCAGGACGGAAGGCGTTAGCCGGCCGATGCCTGATCGAACCTACGAGATAATTTGATCGGGGTGGAATAAATTACGTGCCATGGAGGAAGGAATATATGGAGACGAAATAACGCCAAATCGGTGAAACCTCATAAAAAAAACCTCATCTCCTACTGCGCATGCGCGGCGGCCACTGGCGGCCATAGAAGTAGCAAAACATTGGTCTGTTTGCACTGTGTATGCTGCTGCTAATATTTCATTTTCTAATATTCTAAAGTTTTCTGTAATGCCAAGTTGTGTTGCATATGGTTGCACAGACAAGATAGGAAAAAACCTGGAATAGAGTTTCATAAGTAAGCCACATTGTAACTATCGTTCTTGAAGTATTGACAGGTAACTTCAACATTAGGGCCATTCGCTATAAATTTATCCATTGCTCTCAGTAGGATCATATCGTTCTCAAATTATTGTTGGTGTAGTGTAGACAATTAGCATATGTTACTATTTTGCACCTGAAAAGCTAGCGTTATTGTAGACAAGTGTTTAAAATTTAATTTAAGTAGTCCAAGTTTACATGGCGACACACATAATAAATGTTATGCTGCAGGGTTATCTCAAATTTCAGTTTACACTGAAAGTGTACGATGAAATTAATTTTAGTGAAGGTATATATTGAAATTAGTTCTGATAATTTATTCTACGTGAACTATGAATCCTGATATTGTCAATGTTGTTGTAGCTAGGCCTGTAGCTTAAATTGAATTTTGTGTGATGAGGTTGGCAGTCCTATTATGACCATGGTGATGCTATTTGATGATTGATTCTCATGTAAATTGACGAAACTAATTAAAAATCAAGAGTAAATTTTTTGGATATCTCACTTACTCTATATATCAAATATCAAAAATTAGTTCCTTGTGCCTTTGGTCACATTTTTACTGTAGTCCAGTCCGCGTTTTAACCTAACCATAAGGATTAGTAAAAAAATTAAATACTCAATCTGCAAGTACAGCAAAATTATTTTTTGGTCCAGTCCGCATCATAACCTAACAAACTCAATTTTGAGACATTATATCTCGCGAACTAAGCGAGATATCGAAAATTTTTATAATTTATTTTTGATTTGTATCGTCGTGATACATAAGAATTTATCATCAAATTTGACTTTGGGGAAATGTTTCTTCTGAATTTCAACACAAAACACTTAACTTTTGAGACTATATCTCGAGAACTAAGCACGATATCAAAAAATTTTATTCTTCATTTTTGATGTGTCTCGTCGAGTTACATAATAATCCATCTCAAAATTGCGGTGCCACGGTTGTATTATGATTTCATTGGGGGTTTTGTGCCATTTCATGTGTTTCTCCGGCCAAGCAATATGGCGGCCTCCCCCCCCCCCCACTTCTCAGTACCCGGTTTCACTCGAGTGTGTGGTGAAGGTTCCTTGCGTCGTCTCCATATATTCCTTCCCCCATGTTACGTGCGGTAGAGCGCACTCGCTCTCCATTGGCTCTTTGTGTGCATTTGTCCATAGGGATAAGTACCATGTATAGTTGACAGTTATGAGACTATCCCCATCATGGAGGAAGGAAATATATGGAGGAGAAGTGACGTTAAATCGGTGAAGCAGGCACTAAACTCTCCCGCATGGCGGCAGCAGCGGTATTGCGCTTCCAAACATTGCGATGTTCCCAGTATATCCCGAAAACTAAGCAAGATATGGAAAAATTTTAATCTTTATTTTCGATTTGTCTCGTCGTGTTACATAAGAATCGATCATTAAATTTGACTTTTGCGAAATCTTTCTTCTCCATTTCAACCTCACTTTTGATACAGTATATCTCTAGAACTAGGTGAGATATCGAAAATTTTTATTCTTTATTTTTCGTTTGCCTCGTCTTTTTAAATAAGAATCCATCATCAAATTTGACTTTGACCAATGTTTTCTTCTGAATTTCAACCAAAACCATTTCACATTTGGGACGGAATATCTCGAAAACTAAGCAGGATATCAAAAAATTTTATTCTTAATTTTTTATTTGTCATATCGAGTTACATAATAATCCATCACCAGATTGCGGCGTCACCTTTATCCTAGAGTCCCCTTGAGGTTTTTGTACATATTCCCCGTGTCTGTATGGAAGCGGCCATGCCCCCTCCACTCCGGCCATGCCCCCCCACTCCTCCTCACCCTGCTTCACTTCAATGCGTGGTGAAGGTCTCTTGCGTCGTCTCCATATATTTCCTTTCTCCATGATCCCCATATCAGAGTCTTAGCGTCATGCCAGAGATAAGGTAACAGTTTTGTCGAATCTTAACGTTAGCCATCTTTCTTTAGCTTGAAGTGATCCATCACTGTTAATTGTTAATATTGTTTCAGTATTTATTTTTGTAACAATATGCTAAATACAAACAAAATACGTGTTATAAATGAATGTAATCTTTCTCGGCGTTGTTTATTTATAAACGTTTCTCGGGAAACAAACCGAGTGATGTTGTTATTAATACACAATATTCGGCGACCTTATACTCCGTCGCCATCTTCAGGTGCAGTTGCAAGTCTTGAAGTCTGCCTTGAAGTCAGCCTTGAGCGTGTTGTTTGTAAACTGGCATGGCAACGACAGATGTTGTTATGTTGCCTAGCAGCATCTCAGATGTCATTAGACGCCCGCGGAACACAAAAAGCAGAGCGTTGGTGATGAGCAGCCTCAATTACAGGAATCCATGCATCACTTATCTGGTATCCACAATCCCTGTTTACCAAATCAGACGCGAGGCGAATTTCAAATGCTTCTTTAATGACGCTGTCCCAGAAGCCTCTCGCATGTGTCAACACCTTAGTCGCTTCGAAATCGAAACCATGTCCTTCTGTCAAACTATGTTCCGCCACTGCTGATTTATCTTTCTGCCCCAGGCGAACATGTCGGGCGTGTTCCAAACAACGTTGTTGTACGCACCGTATGGTCTGACCGATGTATTTCTTTCCACATTCACACGGGATGCAGTAAACTCCAGGTGTACGCAGGGCAAGGTCATCTTTTGGAGAGCGCAAAATGTTTCTCAATTTTGGTGGTGGTAGAAAAATGGTCTTAATGCCATTTCTTGCCAGGACTCTTCCGACCCTAGATGTTGTGGCGCCAGAGTACGGCAAGAAGGCTAATTTATCGTGTGGAACATTATCGTGTTTATTAGGCCTACGATTCATTTCCCGGAATGCCAACTGTATCTGATGTTCGTTGTATCCATTCTTTCTGAAGGTATCACGGAGATGTTTTAACTCGCTAGGAAGGCTGTCTTTATCACATATTGCCCGCGCTCTGTGGACAAGAGTAGTTACTACTGTATTGCGCTGTGCAGGGTGATGATAACTGTGCGCGTTTAGGTAAAGGTCTAATTATAAAGAAATCTGATGGAACTTTGGGACACACGGTGTATAGGAAGCCAACGCATACAGACCTTTACCTAAACACGCACAGTTATCATCACCCTGCACAGCGCAATACAGTACTAACTACTCTTGTCCACAGAGCGCGGGCAATATGTGATAAAGACAGCCTTCCTAGCGAGTTAAAACATCTCCGTGATACCTTCAGAAAGAATGGATACAACGAACATCAGATACAGTTGGCATTCCGGGAAATGAATCGTAGGCCTAATAAACACGATAATGGTCCACACGATAAATTAGCCTTCTTGCCGTACTCTGGCGCCACAACATCTAGGGTCGGAAGAGTCCTGGCAAGAAATGGCATTAAGACCATTTTTCTACCACCACCAAAATTTATAAACATTTTGCGCTCTCCAAAAGATGACCTTGCCCTGCGTACACCCGGAGTTTACTGCATCCCGTGTGAATGTGGAAAGAAATACATCGGTCAGACCATACGGTGCGTACAACAACGTTGTTTGGAACACGTCAGACATGTTCGCCTGGGGCAGAAAGATAAATCAGCAGTGGCGGATCATAGTTTGACAGAAGGACATGGTTTCGATTTCGAAGCGACTAAGGTGTTGACACATGCGAGAGGCTTCTAGGACAGCGTCATTAAAGAAGCATTTGAAATTCGCCTCGCGTCTGATTTGGTAAACAGGGATTGTGGATACCAGATAAGTGATGCATGGATTCCTGTAATTGAGGCTGCTCATCACCAACGCTCTGCTTTTTGTGTTCCGCGGGCGTCTAATGACATCTGAGATGCTGCTAGGCAACATAACAACATCTGTCGTTGCCATGCCAGTTTACAAACAACACGCTCAAGGCTGACTTCAAGGCAGACTTCAAGACTTGCAACTGCACCTGAAGATGGCGACGGAGAATAAAGTCGCCGAAATATTGTGTATTAATAACAACATCACTCGGTTTGTTTCCCGAGAAACGTTTATATATAAAAAAAAAAAAAATACGTGTTAATCAGATAACTATATCTAGGGATTCAAGCCATCTTCTGGCAGCTGGTACCGCTTGATGCTGCGTGGGCAGGCCTCCAGATAGTCTTCTTCCTGGACAGTCCCTCACAATGTTGTCAGTCACACAGCCCGTCTTCATGGAAACCTACTTATGTGCGGTTGCATTGCACACTCCGTGACCTGTGCGAAGTCTATTCAGTTGGTACCAAAGACGCCTAGGCAAGTCAAAGCCTGGAACACAGGTTGTCGAATCTTTTAAAAGTCCACAACTATGTGGACTATTGGCCTCCTATTACTTTCTCCACTCTTCATACAGGTTAAAGTTGTTATGTCTGATATTGGATGCTTCCATGTACGCAGGTCTCTTTGATTTTAGTCGTGTGTGAGGCAGCTGAAGAAGGCCACTATGCAGAGAAATCATGATGTTTTCCTCCACTCCTTCCAATTCTCTAAGCAATATCGATTTTCTCCTCAAATGTGGTGATGTTGGAAAGTACAGGCAGCCAGGATACTGGGGTAGACTTAATGACACTACTCACTGTCCTCATAGCAGTTTTGAGCAGGGTGTCTACTTTGGCAGTATGAGTATTACCAAGCCATGTAGAGCGACAGTATTTTGCTGAAAAAAAATGCCAAGCCAAGGATTGCTACTCGAAAAGTGTGGGTACCTGCATCCCATGATGTACCAGTCAGTTTCTTTACAAGGTTCACACGGGTCTTCACTTTCACTGCAGTGTTAGATAAATGCTGACGGAAAGTGAGGACATGTTCCAAGGTAACTTGGGGTGGTCTTTGTGTTCTACTCTTCCATGGGAGCCGAATGTTGGCCTTATTCTGACATAGGCGAGCTGGTTTGAAATGTGGAAGCAACAAGTCTCTGTCTTTGTCAGATTAGGTTTTAGTCTCCACTTAGAGAAAAATGTGTAGAGCTGATTAAGACTTTCACAAATCCGGAAGTTTTTAACCTGGAAAGTAATAGCCAGATCATTGGCATGCTGAAATTTCCTGCAATTTAGTTGAGGTATGTCCGCAATATATAAATTAAAAAGAACATTCGCCAACGCCAAGCCCTGAGGCAGTCCGATGTTGAGAACACACCACCGACTCTTTTGGTCCCCGCAGTGGACCTGGCTTTTGCGATTACTCAGTATGTTGTTCAAGAGTTCAGCTATTTTTTTACCCGGTACAACATTTAGGAATTTGAGGAGGATACATTCAATCCAGACAGTATTATAGGCTGCTGATAGGTCGACGAACACAGCTCCTGTTTTAAGTTTCGTTTGGAATCCAGTCTCATTGTGAGTCACGAGAGTCAGAACCTATTCAGCACAGCTACGCTTTGGCCTGTGAATCCAGCCAGCTCTGGGGGAATGGCGTTGTAAATCCAAGCCAGCACCATCCTCTCAAGCCGTTTATACACTGTGCTGGGTTCAGAAATTAGCTTAAAGTGTGCTGGTGTAGTTCCTTTCTTATCAAGTTTTACAGTGGCAATCACCCTAGCTTTTTTAAAGGCAGGAGGCAACTTCGAAGTCTGTAATATTTCATTGAAAAGTGCAAGCAATCACTTTATTGCGAGAGGGCCTATATTAATGAGGAATTCTAAATACAGGCCATCATGTCCATCGGCTTTCCGGAGTTATTTAAGTTCAGCAACCAGTTGAAGGGGCTTCAATATTCTGTATTTAGTTTGATGAGCTTCTTGACTTCAGGAAGTTCACTTTTCACACATAGAGTTGTATCTTTATTGCCAGGCACCCTAGAGGTTCTTAGCAGGTGACTGGCTGTTACATTACAAGATGCTCCCCCTTTCGTACATTTCTGGTTGTAGTTGACACCCAGTTGTCTCGTTAAAGACCAAGCCTTTCTGCATGAGTGTATAAAGTCAAACGTCTCAGTTGTTGCCTGCCAGTTGTTTTCGACGTTCGCCAAGAGACTCCAGCAACATTTTCGCTAAAGTGTGGTCTCCACTCCTTTCCATCTCCTTGAGCAAATGGGTGCACTCGTGATCCCAGCGAGGGATACAGTCAGATCTGTAGCCCCTAGGCATGTTATGCTTTTCTGCTGTTTCCACAGCGTTCAGAAATTTCTTGTAAGATGTTACAGCACCTTGGACATTTTCGAGGAGTCTATCAAATGTTCTAGTAAATTCTTCCCAATTTTTTTTTTTTTTTTTTTTAAGTTCCAGCAAAGGATGGGACAGATCTTATGACTGTTATATACCAAATGAAATTACCACTTGTCTATGTTGACTGTGGGAAAGTCGTTAGTAACAATTCGTAGAATTCTCAGCATTGTGAGGTTTTGTTGTAAAACACATGTCAGGTGATCTCTATCTGGCCGACTTATATTTTCTTACTCTTGGCATCAAAATGAAGGTCCAAATAATTTAGCTCCATCCATCCATACAACCATCAACCTATCATTTAACCCCAGTCAGGGCTGTGGGAACTAAAATCCCCCACATACATCGCTGGGTGCTGAAAATCAGGCAGTGAGCAGGATGACCAAAAGATATTCGGTGGCTTATAGGTGTCTGCTACAAGCATGCCACATACTTGCACAACTAATATTGGTAAATTGCCTGAGTCCTCTTTGGCTACTATGGATATATCTATTATATTGTTTCTTGCATATGTTGCAATACCATATTGCAGCTGATTGATACTATCTACTATATAATACCTAGGGATGCGTTTAAGGTATATGAAGTCGCGAGTGTGGGTCTCTTGAATAGCCAGAAAGACCACCAGGAGATTGAGCATCAGTTTGGATAGGACTTCGCTTTTCTCTATAGATAATCCCTGTATATTAAAATGGCACACTTGGAGGCTGTTGCCTAGGTCCTGAAGAGGGCTATTTGTTTTAATACTCATGTTTGACCCTTGTACGCCTTCTGCAAGAGTTGGCCTAGTTGCGATTTCAATTAGTTTCCAGGTGCACCGGCAGTATTTCTTATTCTTTCCCGGAATTGGCTTTCGAAGGCGTAATAACTGCTCACGTGGAGATCTCTCGTATGCCCCATTCCAGGAATTACCACGATGAGGATTGACCTAGCAAGCTGATGATAACTGGATGTATTGTTACAATGAAATGTGTATAATAAATATGTGATTGGAGACTTTCCTGGCGTATTGATTAAATGAATTCTTCACAGGAGTTCAACCGGATAGCGTTGTAAAAAGACAACGTTTCGACAACCGGCTCGGTTGTCTTCATGAGGTCTATTACTTCAGATATTATTACCTCAACCATAGGAATAGAATGAATCTCTAGCTGGCCATTCCCCAGACCAATTATGAACACCTAGTACTTTTAGTAACAAAGGCTTGAATCATGTGGTGTCAGCTATCATGATTACTATTAAACCAGTTAGCAACAGCAGTCAAGAAAGAAGCCCAAGAACGCCAGAGGCCAACTGTGGGAATAAATCGACCAGGTCAGTACTATCGTCCTAAGATTAACTTTGCCGACACAACGAAACACTCATAAGTGCAGGCTTTTAACGATTCGCCCTTTATAGTTGGTAACAGATAGTGCATATTTAAAGAAACTAGACGACCCGTGCGAAAATTTCGCGAATAAAATACGACGAATAGTGAGGTTGAATGTTTGTAATATAATGAATAGTAGAACCGTAGTTTTGTAGCAAATGTTTTTTTTAGTCTAACAGGTACACAGCAAAATACTCACAACATATTATGAAACAGTTAGGAAAATTTAAAACACACTTTATTTATGACAAAGTGTCACTGACCTTGGAAGAATAAAACCAACCTTAACAAACTGCACACAACATATCAACATCTCTGTGATATTTGTTGCTGAGCGAATTACATTGGAATTGTATAGCAAAACGACAGTGTTTCCGTAAAAGAAAAAAATATATACGAAAAACTACTTATTGAATAAAAAAAAAGTTTATTGACTTCTCTCTGATATCCGCTGCTGAAATCTGGGGACTTGGCTCTGAACAGTCTCATTCGCGCTACCACTTTTAGCACCAAATTCTGAACATTTTTTTCTTAATTTATGATTTTACCTAGCTAGAGACCTTAATTTTTAAACCGATATGTCATTTATCGATTTCAGCTAGGTATCGAAGAAGATAAATGGCATATAATATAAAAAAAATAAAAAATCAACACGTTCTATAACTAATATTGATACTTTTGCCCTTTTAGGGTCGAAATACAAAAAATTTCTTTTATAAAATATGGTATGACCAAAGCAGCCACCTTGGTCTTTAAAATGATACCTCATTTATCGATTTCGGTTAGTTATCAAGCAAGGTAAAAAAAAAAAGTTTTGAGAAATGCTGTTATTTTTGCCCCTTAAGGGTGTAATTTGGAGAAAGTTTTTTCTTAAAATATGATGTGACGATAGTGGATAATTTAATATTTAAATCGATACGCCATTTATTGATTTCGATTAGGTATCAAGGGAAATAAATAGCTCATGACAGAAAAATGCGTTGTAAAAATATTAATACTTTTGCCCTCTAAGGTTAGAATTTTTAAAAATTTCTTTATTAAAATGTGATAACGGAACCGAAGACATTACGAAGACCTTAATCTTTTAAATGATACCTCGTTTATCAATTTTGTTTAATTGTCAACGGAGGTAAATGACTTGAGACACAAAAAAAAACGCATTTTAGAAATACTGATATTTATGCCCTTTAAGAGTCGAATAACGAAAAATTCTTTCTTAAAATATAATGTGACTATGGCGGAGACCTTAATCTTTACTATGATACCTCATTTATCTATATCGGTTATATATCAAGGGAGATAAATGGCTCGTGACAAAAAAATGCATTATAGAAAAATTTATACTTTTCCCTTTAAAGGTTGAATTCCAAAAAAATTCTGTCTTAAAATATTATGTCACAAAGCTGAGACATTACTCCTCATAAACCTACTTCATTTATCGATTTTGGTTAGATATCCAGGGAGATAAATGGCTCGAGATACAAAAAACGAATTTTAGAAAATTCGCCATTTTTGCCCTTTAAGGGTCGAAAAAACGAAAAATTCCTTTATTAGAATATAATGTTACCACGGCGGAGACCTTAGTCTTCAATATGATATCTCATTTATCTATATCGGTTAGATATTACGGGAGATAAATCACTCGTGACACAAAAATGCGTTATTGAAAAATTTATACTTTTTCCCTTTAAGGGTTGAATTCCAAAAACATGCTTTCTTAATATATCATGTCACAAAGCTGAGACATTACTCCTCAAAATCCTTCTTCATTTATCGATTTTGGTTAGATATCAAGGAGATAAATGGCTCGAGATACAAAAAAACGCATTTTAGAAAAATCGACATTTTTGCCCTTTAAGGGTCGAAAAACGAAATATTCTTTTCTTGAAATATAATGTTACCACGGCGGAAACCTTATTCGTTAATATGATACCTCATTTATCTATATTGGTTAGATATTAAGGTAGATAAATCGCTCGTGACACAAAAATACGTTATTGAAAAATTTAAACTTTTTCCCTTTAAGGGTTGAATTCCAAAAACATTCTTTCTTAAAATATTATGTCACAAAGCTGAGACATTACTCCTCATAATCCTACAATATTTATCGATTTTGGTTAGATATCCAGGGAGATAAATGGCTCGAGATACAAAAAACGCATTTTAGAAAAATCGACATTTTTGCCCTTTAAGGGTCGAAAAACGAAAAATTCTTTTCTTGAAATATAATGTTACCACGGCGGAAACCTTATTCGTTAATATGATACCTCATTTATCTATATCGGTTACATATTAAGGGAGATAAATCGCTCGTGACACAAATATACGTTATTGAAAAATTTAAACTTTTTCGCTTTAAGGGTTGAATTCCAAAAACATTCTTTTTTAAAATATTATGTCACAAAGCTGAGACATTACTCCTCATAATCCTACTTCATTTATCGATTTTGGTTGGATATCCAGGGAGATAAATGGCTCGAGATACAAAAAACGAATTTTAGAAAAATCGCCATTTTTGCCCTTTAAGGGTCGAAAAACGAAAAATTCCTTTATTAGAATATAATGTTACCACGGCGGAGACCTTAGTCTTTAATATGATATCTATTTATCTATATCCGTTAGATATTAAGGGAGATAAATCACTCGTGACACAAAAATGCGTTATTGAAAAATTTATACTTTTTCCCTTTAAGGGTTGAATTCCAAAAACATTCTTTCTTAATAAATCATGTCACAAAGCTGAGACATTACTCCTCATAATCCTTCTTCATTTATCGATTTTGTTTCGATATCCAAGGAGATAAATGGCTCGAGATACAAAAAACGCATTTTAGAAAAATCGCAATTTTTGACCTTTAAGGGTCGAAAAACGAAAAATTCTTTTCTTGAAATATAATGTTACCATGGCGGAGACCTCGATCTTTAATATGATACCTCATTTATCTATATTGGTTAGATATTAAGAGAGATAAATCGCTCGTGACACAATTACGCATTGCAAAAATATTGATACTTTTGCCCTTTAAGGGTCGAATTACGAAAAATATCTGTCTTAATATATGACGTCACTAAAGCGGAGATCTTAATCTTTAAAATGATACTATATTAAACGATTTCATATACCTATCCAGGAAGATAAATGACTCGTAACACAGAAAACAGCATTTTAGAAAGATTGACATTTTGCCCTTTAAGGGTCGAATACCGAAAACTTTATTTCTTAAAATATGATGTGACCAAAGTGGAGACCATAAGCTTTAAAATGACACCTCATTCATTGATTTCGGTTAAGTATGAAAGAAGATACAGGCTTGTGACAAAAAAATACCTTATAGAAATAATATATATGATTAGGCTCAACATGTGCTGAGTTATTGGTAAAAGTCAACTTGATTTGTTGGCATGCAGTGTCTCTTAAATAAAACTGGATGGAAAAATTATGTTAGATGTTGTAACTTTTTTAAAAAAAATAGCGTATGTTGTTACAGGAACTACAACGATTTAATGGAGAAAACAAAACGAAAGTGTTTAGCCGAGTTAATTAGAGTTACCGACAGTACGGGGCAGTTTAAGGAAGACCTTCTTATCTCTTTCTCATTGGACAGGAAGTTACTGTTACTTTTCCTGCTGAATCGAATATGAATAAAAGGGTAATCACTTACCACGAGCAGGGGCGGCCCTAGCATGTTTTTCAGGTGGTGCGAGATCTCAATGTGGCGCCCCAAATGTGCAATCGCTTATTCGTGATTATGGAGTCCCTACAGAGAGACTGAAGTTAACTTACATTTTTTTACATCCTACTAATATTATAAATGTAAAAGTTTGTATGCTTGCATGTTTTTGCTGTTTCACATCGAAACGGCCGAACTGCTTAGGATAAAATTTGAAATAATATTGGATTTCTACCTTTATCCCGATCGAAAAAGTAGTTCCCTTAGAATTTAAATACGAATAAATGTATGAATGCGTTATTAATTCAAACGAGCAAAGCCGCGGGCAGAAGATTTTATATATAATACTCAAACCCCAGAAAGATTAGAATAGGCTAGCAGTGGTATGAACGAGACACAACAACAGTAAAGAAGAACACTATTTGTTTGGAAAGGTTTATTTAAGTTACTATGACATACATAATGCTCTCATCACGTATCCGTCAAATTCGTATAGTTTTTAATAATGTTTTAAACAAATAAATGAGGAAATAAAAACATAACTAAAAGGCCTAGATTGCCATCTTCCTCGCTCTTGTCCTTGGGCAATATTATTTTCTACATATAAAATTGCAACTTCTGAAAGACTGTCTAGAGTTTTCATTTGCCGTAAATAAATTTTAATTTACTGAAACGTTCTCCTTTAGCGACAGTTACAGGTATGATTTCCAAAATTCGAAGTGCTGTCCACACAGTCGGAGAAATATCCTTCCAACCATTTTATTTCATATGTTGAACTTTTATTGGTTTTATTGATTCAAGCCCCATTGATAATAGTTGCAGTTAGAAAGGTCCTCAACCAATTCAATCACATTTCTATCCATCAGTTAAACTTATTTATAAATCTGCACAGTATTATTCCAATTCGGACTTTTTATAAATTGTTTTGATACTGTATAAGAACGACACTGTATCGTTAAATTTGGATATTTGTAAATTGAGTGACCAACTTAATACTCAGTTGTATCGATAATGTGCTAAAAAAATTTGTCTGGATCTGTTGCTACCTCATCTACGGCCTCATAGTCAGAAAATCTCTACTTCTACATCTACATATAGACTCTGCAATTCACAAAATTGTGGGTGGCAGAGGGTGCTCAGCACCAAAGCTAATCAATTTGCTGTGCATTCCAATCCCTAATGGTACGAGGAAAACAAAAATCAATATAAGAATCAGTCCGGCACCTTATTTCTCTAATTTTATCTTTCCTGTTCTTCCGACTCAAATAGGTTGGTGGAAGAAGTGTTTCACTACACTCAAAAGTGAAAGTGGGAGTACGCATGTTTACCAATAAGTTTAAACGAAACGTGTGTCGTCTATCTACCAGAGACTCCCAACCTAATCTACTAATCAGTTCTGTGACGCTTTCATAAGGACTGTACCAAGCGGTCACGAATCGAGCGGCTCTTCTCTGTACTTTCTCTATACTTTCGATCAACCCCTTACGAAACGGATCCCAAATGGCACAACAATAGTCCCAATGTGGACGCACAAGAGATTTGTACGCTATCTCCTTTGTTTGTTCATTACAATTTTTCAAGATTGACCTATGAATCGCAGCCTAGAAATTGTGCTCTACCTACTAACGAATATAATGTGTATGTCCCATTTCATATTCTTTTCTACTGTTACTCCCAAATATTTCATAGAATCGACAATATCAATAACTGTATTGTTTAACTCGTATTTCTGAATAATTGGATTCTTTTTGTTAGTTATACTCATTGTCTTGCACTGTTTACAATTTAGAGTAAGTTGCCACTCAGCGCACCAAGTAAAAAATAACATCCAGATCGCGCTGAATTTCTAAGCAAATCGGCCAAATTTCTTACTTCCCTATAAATAACCGCATCATCAGCAAACAATCTAAAAAGGTTTTTCACTTTGCCTCCGAGATCGTTATAAAATTAAGAAAAGAAGTGGTACAATTACACTTCCTTGAGGTTTACTGGCTTAATAGGATATGTGCCAGTCCTGAAAGCAATTTCTCTACCTGTTCTCAAATTCCGAGCTGTTTTCCAGCAACTGTAAACCGTTTCATATATTCACTTTCAGCCTGCATAGCCTTGCTTACAATATTTACTTGAAACAGTGTATTATACCAGTCACCATTGTAACTATGAACTCAAATTGCTCGATGTCTGGCACAGGGGCTTCTGTAACTGCAATTGAATAATTCGTTTCCAGAAGGGCGTAGCTAACAGAAGAGTAGTGATAACGAACTGCAGTGAGGCTAGAACTCAATTTTTCAAAAGAGTTTCGCAATGTTTTTGGTGATAGTCCTTCTAAGTCCTTCTTAATACCACATCCCATAGTTTTATTGATGGAGAGAGTAGAGCAAATATTCTTTAAAGAAACCCGATTTAATTGATGTTTTGGCGGCACCTGCTATTAGCAAATTTAATGACAGCTACATAGATAAAAAAATGCTAGAAGATATTGGTTCAGAGTTCCACTTTAAACATCTCTTTTTCTTCCTATCCATGGAGGAAGGAAATATATGGGACGAAGCAAGGGACCTTCAGCACGCATTGAAGTGAAGCGGTCGGAGGAGGAGTGGGGGGGGGGGGGCATGGCCGGAGTGGGGGGGGAGCTTGGCCGCTTCCATAAAGACACGGGAAACATGTACAAAAACCTCAAGGTGACTCTAGGATAAACGTGACACCGAAATCTGGTGATGGATTATTATGTAACTCGATGAGACAAATAAAAATGAAGAATAAAATTTTTTGATATCCTGGTTAGTTTTCGACATATTCTGTCTCAAATGTGAAATGGTTTTGGTTGAAATTCTGAAAAAAAAATGGTCAAAGTCAAATTTCATGATGGATTCTTATTTAAAAAGACGAGACAAATGAAAAATAAAGAATAAACATTTTCGATATCTCACCTAGTTCTCGAGATATACTGTATCAAAAGTGAGGTGTCTTGAATTGAAATGCAGAAGAAAACTTTGGCAAAAGTAAAATTTAAAGATCGATTCTTAAGTAACACGACGAGACAAATCGAAAATAAAGAATAACATTTTTTCGATATCTTGCTTAGTTTTCTGGATATACTGGGATTGGGTTGATATGCGGCCTGGACCAGCAATTAATTCTGCCAAAGCTACAATTAATTACATGCAGAATGGATATTTCAGTTTTTTTACTACCACTTGCGGTTAGGTTGAAATGCGGCCTAGTACAGAATAAAAATAGATATCTTGTTAACATACACCGTAAGCTTAATTGGAAATGGCTGGAAGTAGTTTCCATCGCGATATACGTTTTGTCACTAACTTGGTTCTCATGAAATTACTAAAAGTAATAGATAAATTCTTTGTCCCTCATGGAACAACAAAACCATTCTGGTAAAGACTGCATTTAGAGCTAACCACAATCTCCATTAAATTGCCGCTATAGAATCAAACTGTGTAGACATACCCACATAAACGGCAACGTGACGAAAGAAAGCGCAATGCTAAATTCACTGAATCGCGATGTAAAACACACCCCTTTAAATCTCATTTTCAACACTTGTTAAAAAGTAATGCTAGTCTATTATGTGCAAAATAGCAACATATGCTGATTTCCTACACTACACCAACAAAAATTTGAGAACAAAGTCATCCCATTGAGAGCTATGACTAAATATTTATAGACATGCTCAAAAAGTTTGCAACTTCTACCGCGTACTTCAAGAACGATAATTAGAATTCAACTTACTTATGAAATGATATTCCAGGTTCTTTCCTGTCTGGCCTATTTGTGCAACCGTAAGCAATACAAGATGGCATTATAATACACTTATACACATTACAAAATGAAATAATCACTGCATCTAAAACAATGTGAACATCGCAATTGTTTGGAAGCGCAATATCGCCGCTTCCGCCACTGCGCATAGCGCGAGAGTTTAGAGCCTGCTTCAACCGATTTAAAGTCACTTCTCCTCCATATATTTCCTTCCTCCATGTTCCTATCATACTGGATCAATTGTCATATCTTTTGCCTCGACAATAGTTTATTTCCAAATCAAGAGTATCATCGATAAACAGGCCAGTGAGTCCAAAAGAATCACTTTAAGCCTTGTAAGCAACGAAACACTCACGCACTTGGACTTAATCTTCGTTATTGTCAATGAAACAACGTTAAAAATAATTGTTCGACATGAGTGATATCGGGAGTTCAATTCAGTGTAGTGGAAAAGTATTCAGATGACTTATCAATAGTAAAAATTTTATTACGAACTTCTTTCGTTTTGAATAAATTTGCCAAAATAATAGACATTAATAATTATTCTTTAATAATTACGCCAGTACAACTGTTTTTGACAATATTTATTTGACGGACGCGTTTCGCCTCTCGTCGAGGCATCATCAGCGTACAACGTTTTCTGTAATTTGTGATATTTTACATAATGGTTTTATTTTTACATATAACGAAATTTTTCTTATATATAGGAAGCGTAAAGATGACTTATATTTACATATCTGTTTTTACATTAGCAAGGAGAAGGTCTTGTTTTCATAGATGTAGTGAGGTAGATTCATATTATTACTTACATTGTAAAATAAAACCATTATGTAAATATCACAAATTACAGAAAACGTTGTACGCTGATGATGCCTCGACGAGAGGCGAAACGCGTCCGTCAAATAAATATTGTCAAAAACAGTTTTACTGGCGTAATTATTAAAGAATAATTATTAATTTAACAAACAACTGTGGAAGAGATTGCCTACAATAATCACATAATAGACATTAGTTTCCTTATTAGCAATACGCCAGAAGTGATTCACTCTCACAGGGTCATATTTTCATAGAAGATGCAATATACCCAGTAACCTCCCATTATTAGAAGTATAGGCCTATAGTGTTTCAAATCCAAAGCTTCCCATGAAAAATGAAATTATTGCATGTAAAACTTTGGATATCATTCATTCGAGGATAGCATCTCACCGTGATTTTTCGTCTTCAAACTGTATTTACAAATGGTAGTATATAACATTGACGCTTCTATCCAACTGGGCATAGTGTGCTGGTGATTTGAGGAAGTTTCGTGAAGTTTGAGACACTCTGATAAGTAGCTCCAAGTTTTTCCATCTTGCATTGCAGATTGAAAAGGCGTATTAGAAAGTTGACGTTGATTTTATTTTTCTTGAATTATTTTTTGTTGCTCGAATGATTATTTCATCTCTGGCTACAGAGTCAATGAGCGACAATTTTGAAATATCATCATAATTTATACTTAGAAAAGATGAAGTTGGTGGTATGTCTGGTATACCGCATTCTGTAATATTTTGAACTGC
The DNA here is from genome assembly GCA_031002005.1 of Vandiemenella viatica. Classification (NCBI taxonomy): domain Eukaryota; kingdom Metazoa; phylum Arthropoda; class Insecta; order Orthoptera; family Morabidae; genus Vandiemenella; species Vandiemenella viatica. The sequence goes on from JARYHS010006964.1 coordinate 2,480,706, forward strand.
AGATTATGTTCCAAACATAGTTAAATTTTCTCGTACATGCTGCTCTTAAGTATCATGTGCCTTGTCTGAAGAACTTTTATTAAATAAATTTTCTTCCTTTGCGTGTTGAACTATTTCTGGTGACGAAGATTCAGATGACTTCTCAACTTTAAAAAAATTTGTAAGCAATTTTGAAGCCTTCTCAGTTTCGCCTAGATTTTGTTTTTAAGTATTGTGCGCCAGATTAGTTTATGTAGATAGCGACTTGTCGGTAAAATATATATTATCTTTTGTAAATATTTACGATACCAACGTTAATTGCAGTCACCTCACGTCTAACATGGTAGAAGTAGATTGAATCTTGCCGCATGAACATGCACCCACATGCGAATTCTACAGCTCAAAAGGCAGGAAACAGGTGTGGGAGGCGTGGCATCAAAGAGTGCTAGTTATGGGACAAACAGTTTTCTTGATTCGAGTAACTCGATGTTACTCGAGTCGCAACTCGAGGTTATTCGATTCTATGATGACATACGACTATGCATCAAGCTGAAGCTCATACGTTTATAAAATCTTGCGGATGAACAGCGTGTTAAAATAATATGTGAACAGCATGCTCGATTATTATAGAATTTATTTTTTATGTTTTGCGCAGGCGATCTCTCGCTGCATTTCCGGCGCCCTCCCTTAAAAAGGCGCCAGATGCGGTCGCACCGCCCGCATCGCCATAGGGCCACCCTGACTAAAATGACAGCATTATATTGCTTTTGCTGACATTATAATGAATAATAGTGAGCCTGGCCTGCGTTACTACTACAGTCTGCTGTGCTCCCTCGACGCCAGCTTCAGACTACTGCTCTGTGCATTTACGCGCTCAACAATGCTTTGTGGAGCAACAGCGTCAGACCCTTACAAATAATCAATATTACTAGTGATCGCCCAAAGGTCGAAATTCAACCGCAATTCATTAAGTTGTTTAGTTTCTTTCATGAAAGAGTAATAATCATTATTTGAATTTGTTCTATTGCGTTTGGTACGAGCATACATATATTATATACTGTATACCCTGACGTCGTTAGCTGCGAGCGTGTACCAATACGTTATTAGCATGTGTTGTTTGGCTAAATTCTCTGCATTACCTATAAAATTAAAACGATACACTCCACGCGTGACTGTATGCTACATTTGAGCTTCTAATCTAACCATAGCAAATGATGAGATGTATTTATCTTTGGCTCTATCGAATTTAAAATTTTCATTTTGACTTAATGCCGAAAAGTGCTTTAGCTTTATGAAACATGAAGTAAATGCAGTCCCTTCACCTGAAGTGACTTCTGAATCGAAATTTTTTGTACTGCGAAACCTGCATTGTAAATTCGAAACTGTAAAAATTTCGTGGGGTGGCATTCAGTGCGGATTTAAATGTATCTATCAAAATAATTTCGTCATTTTATGTGTTCGCTATTTAAATTTGGTCTACTATCATTTTGAATTTCAAGCAAATAAGTATTCCTTATTTCTTGTCTGTCTCTCTCTCTCTAATGAAATTACTTAAATTAAAAATCAAAAGACACTTAACCAAATATTACATTATAAATAATCAAATGACCATATAGTATCTGGCAGAATCGCTACATTTCTTTTCGAAGTATTCTTTTTACGACTTCAAAGATTAATATCTACTTTATGTCGGTCTTTCGTTTTAACAAAGACTACAGAGTGTCTCAATGCTGGTAATACACGTCAGAACGTTGGCTTCGATCCTATTTCATACACACATTCCCAAATTAATTTTTTATTTGAATAATCTATTTGTAACATGTATCAACTATGCTTATAATATTTTTTTTTTCTTTACTGCTGACAAAGATCACATACATCGGCAGATTTGCTTACAACTAATAAAAAAAAATTGAATGTAAACAACGAATTTTTTATTTAATTTAATCTGATATATCTGTAACACATACTACATACAGATTTTAGCTTTCTGCACTTCTTCTCCATATAAACATTAACTATGCCAAATCTCACACTTTTCCGTGCTAGATGCATTTCTTTAAGTTCCTCCGTTTGCGAAATATTCTGGCCGCTAGCTGCGCCATATATCAGCTGTCAGCTCAATCAGCGCCACAACTGAGCTACAGGTAGAGTGCTCTGGAGGCACTTATTCTTAAAAATGGATCCGAAATTTTTGCTCAGCATATTCAAACAGGGGCGCCGACTCTGCGGGTGCTCGGGTGCTCCAGCACCCACGAGAAATAACTAGTGGGTGCGGAGCACACATGAACAGATATCTAAACTAATGTGTAATCCACTTTGAGCGATAACTTTATTACCGATTCACAATCCGCGTTGCAGAGCGAGACTTCTCGAAGAGCTTGCACGACTGGGTGTCATACCGAAGGAGAATACCTAACACCAACTAGTAAGTGGTAAGTATGATCTGTGACGAGTATGTAAAGCAACCCGCCTCCGCCCTGCGACGCGCCACTCCCGTTCTCCGCTACTGCTGCTCTTGGCTCTGTCAGTCAGCCTATATAGTAAACTAGCGACTTCGTACGCGTGGATCAAGAACTTATTTGCCAGAATTGAATATAGAAAGTTTTGGTAACGAAGGATTGGTCCCAAACAACACCGCGTCGGCATAATATGACAGGAAAGCCATCACTATATCATTCTACCGTCGAACCTGTCTCTTGATTAGAATCAGTTTCCAATATATTTAAAAACAGAAAAACAAACGAAGGGTAGAAGATGCGGCGTGGGGGGGAGGGGGGGGGGTTGTTATCATTCGATCCCAATAACCGACGGTCCAGGCGTGACTCTTACGATCAAAAACAATTTTTAAAAATCTTTGCCTCCACGGAGATTTGAACCGGAGACCACGATCCAAACACCAGGAAGCAAGTGCTTAAACCACTGGGCTACGTCACCGCTGTTTGAAAGGCAGTACAGAGACCTGGATATCCAACACGTCTGTCTATCGCCATTCAGTAATTTTCCGAAATTATAAGACAACATGTATTATTTATACAGGTAATGTTTCAACCAAATGTAGACGGTATTTTTCTCCTTGTTTCAAAGGATAAGTGTGTAAAGTTTCATCGAAATCGGATGAAAACTGTGGATTAGTATAAAGAGCAAACAAACAAACATACATACAAACATTCATCTTTATATATATAGATAAAGCGCGTGTTGTTATTGTGTTTATTTCAGAAAATGGATTACTTAGATGGATAACGGATAAAAAAAAAGATACTTTTATGGCATTTGTTGATACAGAAAAAGCTTTTGATAATGTTAGGTGGGACAAGATGTTCAAAATTTTAAAGAAGTCAGGTCTAAAGTATCGAGATAGAAGACTTCTCTATAAGCTATATAAGAATCAAGTGGCTATAATAAAAGTAGAGAATCACGAGAGACATGTAACAGTTAAAAAGGGCGTGAGACAAGGTTGTAGTCTTCCACATTAATATTCAACTAGTATGTAGAAGAAGCAATAAAGAAAGTAAAACAAAAATTTCCATGTGGCATAAGTGTTCAGGGAGAAAAAATCAGTATGCTACAATTTGCTGATGACATTGTCTTGTTAGCAGAAAGGGCTGCGGATATTGAGAAGTTACTGAATGGCATGAACAAAATACTGAAGGAAGATTTTGGACTGATTATAAATCAAAACAAGATAAAAGTGATGAAATGTAGCAGAAATGATACCAATACTAGTAGATTACATATAAAACTAGGATCGGATGCAATAGGAGAAGTAAGTGAATTCAGTTACTTGGGAAGCAAAATTACAAACGATGGCCGAAGCAGGAATGATGTTAAAAGTTGAATAGCACTAGCAAAAAGAGCCTTCATGAAAAAGATAAACCTTTTAGTTCCAAATATTGATCTAGGAATTAGAAAGAACTTTTAAAACTCTATGTGTGGAGCACAGCACTTATGGTAGTGAAACATTGACTTTAGGAATACCGGAAAGAAAGAAAATTGAAGCATTTGAAATATGGTGCTATAGAAGAATGTTGAACATTAAGTGGACAGACAAAGTAAGAAATGAAAGAGTTTTGGAAATGATGGGTGAGAAAAGAAGTTTTTTGAAGAATCTTACAGAAAGAAGAGACAGGCTGGTAGGTCATATTTTGAGACATGTGGGATTGGTTAATTTCCTGGGGGAGGGAACAGTCGAAGGTAAGAACTGTAGAGGAAGACAGAGATTAGAATATATGAAGCAGATAATGAAGGACGTGTGTTGTAAGGGGTACGTAGAGATGAAGAGGTTGGCACAAGATAGGAAGGGATGGAGGATTGCATCAAACCAGTCGAAAGACTGAGGACAGCAAAAAAAAAAAAAAAAAAAAAAAAAAAAAAAAAAAAAAAAAAAAAAAAAAAAAGGTGGATAAATACGTCTTTAGAAATCGTGAGGGGCCCAAATCTGAACCTTACACTAGTAGCTCTTTCCAACTTAGTACAGCTCAACAAGTCTGACAAGAAAATGTTATTTCTGCAAATTCATCAGAAAAGGAGCAGTTTTCAAGTGGTAGACAATTTTTCCTTGGCTGTTTTATATTGGAGGTATAGATGAAGTGTTTCGACCAATCTGTAAAGAAATCATATCTAGTGACATTTCTGCGCAGAAAAAAAATCGAGACTTGATGAGTCCCCCAAGGCATTCACTCAAAGTAGCCTTTTTCATCAAGCAATAAAGCTTTAGAAATGTTTAAAAAAGTATTTAAATTCTGACCTTCACTGCGTTTGTGTATTCCTTAAAGCCAGTTAAACACTGCATGTTCTCAAAAATTAAACTTGAAGATACGAAAATAGAACCACCTCTTAAAATTTATTTCATCTCTTCGTTTTGTAATGAACCGAGTCCTAGCTTTAATAGGCCACGAGGATGAACATTCAAATTACATTCAATTCTTGAAGCTGCGATAACAGGATGATGTGAGTAAAAGTCGTGGTTTCTGCGCAGCGGATACAGATGGTTATCATACGTTATGACTAACAATTTTGATTAGCATGATCAAACCAGTACAAAAAGCTGTCTATTACTCAATTATGGTTGATGAAACTAGTATTATTTCAAATAGTCAACAAGTCACATTCTGTTTTCGCTTAAAATACATGAAACTGTTATTTATTTGTCATATGGCTAAGCAACTAAAGTAATACAGATAAATACATACAGTACATACAACGAATAGAACGGTGGTAGCATTCACAAATCGATGTCCAGTTGTTGCAGCCATGCTATGAAGGGAGTTGGAGCGCTGAAAACATAATGCAATGGTCCATCCTACTTTCAGAGAGGGCTGTGCTCCACACTCTGGAAAGGAGCTCCTCAGTCACAGACAGGAGACTTCCTAAGTCTCCACTTATAAGAGCACAGCGTGGCATTTAGAGTGGCCTGTTCTTAGTCCATTTATTTTGACCCACTGGTATCTCTTCATATGGAATCCCGGAAATCCAGTTGTAGGATCTTCAATATCTTGATGTTTCATAGATACAGAGTTCCAGCTTCACCGCCACACATGAAGCACAGGCATTTCATGGCTCATTCGTTACAAGAATCAATGGAAAAAGTGCTTGCAATGAGATTTTTTTAGCGTTAGTAAGAGAGCTTATTGCCTGTGTACATGGTTCAGCGACACACCATGCTTGTTTTCGATCCCTATAGGCAGTTGACGATGCTGAAAATCATTCTCTGCGGCTTGTTTGCCCAACAATCTGGTGTTGTAGATCTTCCTTAAAAACTATTCTAATTAATTATAGTATCCTCCTAAGTTTTTTAACGACAGAAAAAGTAAAAAGATAATGCCCTTAGGAAAGAAAAATGGTTTTAAAAAGTCTTGAGTATTTGGAATCTCTTTTACTGTCAAATTTCTGATAGACATTCTTTATCTTTTCGAAGCTCTGAGTACAACTTTATGGAAAATTTGTTTGCACCTGCTAAAAGCTGTCAGTAATATTAATACTGTAAAGCACATTATATCATGCCAAAGAGCTGACGAAAAATTTCAAAACCTTTGGAAATTGACTGTGAACTTAAAATTGGAAGAACCTAAAACTCCAAAAATAAAAAAGGATTTCCCAAAAAATAGACGATTCATCCAGTAAACTTCACCAATTTACCTCGTAAGCTGACTTTATTGAAAAATGTGTTTTGAAGTGTTAAATGGAGTCAGAGGCTGCATTAGCAAGCCCTTTACTAAAAAAGATATGTCACATTGAGTAACATGGAACTACAGTATTTCTTACTCAGCAAGCAACAGATATGTGAAACAGATCTACATAGATAACTTTGATGTGGGTTATTTTATTATTTATCGCAACATGATTTTAAATTTTACACAAATAAAAAATAGCCTGAAAAACATTAAAGATGTTGTTTAATTTATAATTTGTCATTTGTACTGTGATAGGTATATGTTCTTCATTGTTGAAACTAGCATTTTTTTACTAGTATTTTATTCTTTCTCCTTTGTATCTCTGTACTAATAGCTAGCGGACTTTAAAACAGATGCAATAATAAAATTCTAAGTTCTACTAGGGGTACAAAATAATTAGTAGACTATTTACTACCGTCATAATCTTCAAAAAGAAGACCAGACCCATTTTACTGGTGGGGAACAGAATTTAGAAAACGCAAAATCTTGCTGTGCTAGTCTGCCTTATAATTTGAAATCCACTGGAGGGATTTGGATACAATTATCAAGATTTTTTTTTTTTTTTTTTTTGGGTGCAAAATCTTAAATATTTCCAGGATGAAATATAGCTTAAGTTACTTCCTGCAAAATCAACATCTTGCCAATGAAAACCTTTCAAAATCGGTTCACATACTTTGCCAATTCTTTTAAAACAACTGAATCATCAAATGAGCAAGAGCACCCATGAGGTTTTCTGAAAGCCGGCGCCCCTGATCTATTGTACATTGTAATCTACAGCGACATGTCCAGATTTTTCTCATAGAATCTACAATTATCTTCTGACAATAATGCTACAGTGGATCAAATTATACTAAAATTACAGGAGATGTTATGAAGCAGGACAATTAGAAACAAACAACATTTTGATCCTTTGAAGCTAATAATGTAATCTACATTAACATGTTATTCGGTGTCCCGGGTAAAACTTCCGTATAATGCAAGATCATCTGATATAAAATAATTTCACGACAACTAGAACCTCACCACTAATGAAAACCTTAAAGACATAAATGCATTCCTATATTACTAACAACCAAATACTAAAACAGCCTAAAACAACTCAAATATACAAAACATTCCCGAGTCAGTACTACCTGTTCCAATTTTTCTGCCATATAGCGTATCAGATGAAATGTGGTTAAACAGAAAATAGAAGTTGCCGCAAGAATCGTTTCTTTGGGAGCATTGCTTGGTATGTTGATATGAATAATTTTAGATATTTGAGCAGAGGATAAAGAAGCAACGTCGTTAAAGAGCAAGTGTTTCGCCAGGGCTGCCAACTGACGATAATGGACCCATGGCGACAGCGCTTTTATTGGACGGCTATGTTGGTGTCGACATCGCTGATTTGTATTCATTCTGCGATCAGGGAACCGGAGAGTACGGTTCTCAAGTGCTTAATGAAGATGTCTTGTAATGGGCGATATGTTAGTAAAGGATTTGGATACACGTTTACGAATAATTAATTCAGTGGAACAAATTCACTGAGATTCTCTTTTAGCGCGCGAATAACAAGCACACTGCCGAGTGCTATGTCGACCAAGCGATCTTGTTACATACAGGCGTATATCTGTGCCTACCCAGCGTGTAAGAGACCCAGAGCCAACTTGAAACGGTAAATTATGTTTTCCTATGTAAATTTATTGGAATTTTCAAATGCAAATTTCACTCACTTTCATACGTCCAAATTGTTTGCAATTTGGTACACGCATTAAGATCCAATGGCAATTAAACAATGCCATAGCTAAGTTCTGGTATTCTCATTACTTTGAGAGTATTAACAGAAAACTGGTTGTATGTAACGGAATCTTAGAACAAATTTCACCCACGTACAGATGTCGAAATTGTTTGAAATTTTGCACACATATTAAGATCCGATGAAAATATAATAATTTTATAGCTGTGTAATTACTTCAACAGTAACAACAAGAAAGTGGTTGAATGAAACAAAATCTTAGAATTCAATTTTAACACACTTCCAGATGGCCAAATTGTTTAAACTAGCCACACATACTACGAACCGATTAAAATACAATAATTCGTAGCTGTATCCTGGTATTCTCACACTTTGACAACAACGACATAGGCGACGATCCGTGTCAGATCTGACAGCAGAGTGTCTTCTGAAACAGAATAGGAAAGCCTCCGACTTCTACGTTCTGTGATGAGACGTAGACATTCACCACCTTGTCACCCAGTCATGGTTTCACCGTCTCTCAACCACTCTGAGAGATGCTCACTACAGTAGCACGTGAACAGCCGAACAGCCCCGCCGTTTCCGCGATGCTCGTTCCAAGGGGCCGCGTCCACAAACCACTGGTCGTAAATTCAAGGAACTGCATGACCTGCGCGTAGTCATGTGGTGCCAGACAATTCCAGAAACATAAAAAAGTTTTTTCGAATTCATTCCAAGCCGAATCACTGCTGCATTGCGCTCCAAAGATGGACCAACACACTAATAAACAAGTGGTCATATTGTTGTGGCTGATCAGTGTATACGACGCCGCAATTATATGTTTTGGCAAACACAATACACATGTATATATATATATCTATATATTAATATGCTAAGCGAAAACTTATGATACATTTTTAAGAATATTGCGAGCACGGAGAATTGTGAGATTTGGCATAGTTAAAGATTATATGGAGAAGAAGTGAAGGAAGCTAAAATCTATATATAATATCCGTTACAAATACATTAAATTAACTAAAATAAAACGCTCACTCGCCTATGTACTTCGCACAGATGGCTGGCAGATGGCGCAGCTAGCGGCCTTAATTTGTGGTCTTTGGTGAAAGAAAACACTCGAAATTAATCTCTGAACTTATATAGAAGCAAGAAGCAACATATCGAGGGCTGGTAGATAGCTCAGCTAGCCGTCAGAATATTGGGCGAACAGAGGAACTTAAAGAAATACAGAAAGCTAAAATTAAATATGATATACTTTACAATATATTTTACTATAAGGTTCGCCATCTTGGAATCGATATAAGTAGTCAGAGATAATCGATTGCTTCAGTTGTAAACAAATGCGCAGTTTGTCTCTGGTTGACGACATAGACTGCCGCTGAACGAATTTCCCGTAAACATTTTACTCTTGGTCCAGGCCGAATTTCAACCTAACCATGATCATTACGACAAAACGAAAATATTTAGGTTGATATGATCCCTGTACCGATAATTTTTGTGTCATTTTTACAGTGCTGCTAAAATTTCGCGGTTGCGAAGCATCCCATATTTCGGCATTTATAATTTAATTCGTGGCGACTTTTCCGGAAGAGGAGAGTGCTAAACGTGAAGATGACACTATAAGGACGCAGTTAATCCAAATTTCAAAAGGTCAGTAACAGTTTTTCACTAGTGGAGAATGTCCCACCTCACCCAAAAATATAATAAGTTAAATCATGTTACAAATAGATTATTAAAATAAACAATTAATTTGCGAACGTGTGGTGTGTGTGTGTGTGTGAAATAGGTTCGGAGCCAACGTTCCTTACGTTAATTCCCCGCATTGTAACACTCTGTGGTCTTTGGTAAAACGAGAGACTCGGATAAAGTAGAGATTATTACTCTTTCATGAAAGAAACTAAACAACTTAATGAATTACGGTCGAATTTCGATCGCTGGTCGATCACTAGTTTATATTAATAGGCTTTAAAGCAGCTATTTGTTTTATTACATTTTAGTTCATAGTATTATATAAATTATTTTATAATATATTTAAATATACTATAAAATAAGGTTTAAAATAATTTAAAATAATGATTTGATTAGTAAATATTTCTATATAAATTATATTATAAAATAATTTGATTTATAAGGAATTAGCAAAATCAATGCCAGCCTGTTTATCAAAAACACGTCTTTTTGATAATAATTTAAGGTAAGACCTGCTTACTGGTTAATTAAAGATCCGCGACAATTTGACTGTGCAAAGGTAGCATAATCATAGTTTTTTAATTTAGGGCTAGAATGAATGGTTTGACAAGGAATGGTTTGGACGCTTGAATAAGAATACACTATGCAAAATGGAAATTTTTAAAATGTATTAGACTATCTAGAATTTAGTCATTGAAAGGCCCTTCAATTACACACAAACGATATTGACATTACAATTATCTGCCAATGGCAATAGAAAAAGTGATTATGTGTTATATTAGAACCATAATATGTTCACCAATATTGTGTGATTTTCTTCGTGTGTATACAGCATGACACAGCAGAAAGCTGAAACGGCACCAGCGGTGATTTGGGTTGGGTTGATCTTCCACTTAGCCGGGATTTGTAATTTATTTTTATGACTCCTCAACGTCACCGGGATCACTTACATCTTCAGCTAACACCTCAGAAAGCACCACACTGCCCCTTTTGTTTAGGTGCAGGCCATGCCTAGTGAAGCCACACCTACCAGTGGCATCTAGAAGGACAAGCTCCAAGGCAAAACTAACGCCTTTCCCTAGCAGCACCTCTGTGATGTGGAAAGAAAATTGTGGGCGTTTATTATTATATTATTGAGTTCGTGGGTGGCTTCTAGAAGATTTGATAGAGTATAAGCTATATATTATAGGTTAACTATAGTTAGGCTCCAAGATGTTATTAGTGATGATAAATAAATGACACCAGGATGTTGTTAAGGCAGAGATCCCGTTCTGTTCTTAAGAGTGATATTAATAGATCTTAAACATAGATTCCTTTTCTAACACATCATCAAACACAAACATACGCAACACAATTTCTACCTGAAACAACTCAGGCACTAACTTAACGGCTGTGAAATAACAATGGATAGATTGAACAAACATTTAATTACAAAACACTTAACATACAATTAATCTGCAGCAAGAGGCTGAGTTGACCATGGAAGAAAAGACAGGTGCAACACGCTCGTAACGATAGCTACAATGCCACCAACTTGATTTTGCTAAATATCTGAATGATTTTTTCATATGCATACAAACGATAAATTAAACTTCTATGTTTTTTAGATTAACACACTGACTATCTATTATGGTTATAACCTGACCATACATCACCATATACGATTACCAAAAGCCATTACGATATTATGATCATTAAAGGGATGGCTAACAACGTTTAATTTACACAGACTAACTGAATTATTTAACCACCAAAGGAACAACTTTGACTAACCAAGCTACAAGAAACAATGCTACCTGCAAGCATATACATGCCACATTGCCTGATGGCAAAACATCAGAAAACTCATTTAGGTTAATGGATATTTTAAGAAATTAAACCAATTATGTTTCTCTAGACATCTGAAACACCCACAATTTCTACCCTTGCTTTATTTACCTATTATTACATTTATCTTGCAAAATAATGTCAGAAAAGTAAAGAAAATACATGGATTAGACAATATTATGTTGTACTGATTGGTGTAATCAATGTTTCCATCATTTTTCATAATAGGTGAAGAATCTAGAAATGCCAATGATACATCCTCCATAGAAGTTGATAATGATCTTATTGGCATTATGTTACACCTGTTCCATGTTTGCAACACTAGATATGAGAGTAGCCTCTCTCAATGACTTAGGGAGTGTCCATAAAGCACATGGACAGGTTGCTGCATTTGACTACATGAGGGGAACAAGTGGTAGGTCTAAACCGAGTAATGAAACTTTTCTGTCACTTCATTAGGCAAAGTTACAATAAGGTATGAAATACATAACAGCATGCAGATATTTATTCCATGTAATTTGATTACCCGTGTAGTATAGATACATGATATAGGCTACCAATGTGCATGTGTGTGAATTAAAGCCATAGCTCTAGTATGACATGTGTGTGAACTACCTGACACCTGCTTGCTGATATCATGTATTAAAAGCATTAACCACATGATAGCTAAGCTCAAGTTTCAGATGTCACATAAGATTTCCCCCATTCCCCCACCACCAGCAAATATTTGCATTGGTTCTATTAGTACTGAATTGAAGAAATAATTCTGGTGTTGTTCTGTTTAGTAAATACCAGAGCACCTTCATTATAGGTCTCACTAAAGTGTTAGATTTAGTTTAATGTGTGGAAGTGATGTGATATATTACTATACAGCACACAGAAATATTTTTAAAAATGTGGTTAACATCCAAAAAGGAATCAGTGAGTTATAGAAGTCTTCTAAGTAGGACAAGAAATTATTCCCTGATAAAATACAAAGAAAGGTGACAGAACTGCAGCAAATATATATATTCTCTTATTTTTATGTAGTAAATACAGTTTGTCTTATTTAAACAATAAAAGTTATGAACGAGGTGATACAAATTCTTTTCTGTAACACCTCAAGAAGAGAAGAGCCTTTTAAAGATTTTTTCTCAATAATTCATCATTTACAGAAGAGGTTAGGATCACTACGTGGTTTAGGATTTTTGTAATTACAAAAACGTATATGATTCAAATATCAGTAGCATTCATTACACACTCAATAATTATAAATATAATCCAGTAACAGAAAACTTTACAGAGTGCCAATATGAACAAATTACATTCCATCTTTTGGGTAAGTCCACAAAGGTACAATGTGGTGTTTTGACGCTCCCTTGTGAAAATTGGAAAATGCTACCACAGGGAATGACTCTCTAGTCAAAGATAATATTTCTTATAAATACAACAAAAAATGTATGACAAAAATTTAATAAAAAAAAAACAAAAAAAAACTTTTACAGCCAACTACTATAAAATATACAACTCACTGAGGCTCATTTTCCAGCAATGGTTTGTAAACATACCATAATGTTCCAATACAAATTTTTAAATAGTTGTACATTTTAAATTAAACCATCAGCACCCTTCTAAACAAAAATTATCGTGGAACATCAATAAAAAATCCAAGTGAGTTAAGTAAATTTCCTCTGAACTACAAGAGAGTTAATCATTGAATTTATCTGAATTAAAAGTATGGATACAAGAGAATTTAGTATCTGTCATAATGCGCTCTGGCATGCCAAACACAGTAGCTGGTGACACAATATAATATCATGGCAATATTGATACCTGTCTGTTAATATATATTATCAGCACTATTGTTGAATTCAGTTATTTTCTATGCTTCTATGAAAATACAAACTACAAAAAGTCTCTCTTTTTTCAGCATTGCCGGAAAGATTTACAGTACAAATAGCAACTATTCACTAAGAATGAAGTTCACACAAATGATATCCAACAATTTTTAAAATCTACAGAAAACACAAAAAGTTTATCACAACCTTATATTAAAATCAATAATAAATCATATTAATTCTCTCGTGACTTAAAAGATACCTATATTCTGTTACAGATATTCTACAAACACAACCAGAAAAGACTATTCAACTATGTTTGTTTATCAGTATGAATCCATTAATTCTTAAAACTTACAGGCTTTAATACAGAATCTTCTTAAAATATCCATTAACCTAAATGAGTTTTCTGATGTTTTTTAAGGTCTTGTAACCTTACTTTAAAACATTTTCCACAAACTTCACAAACAAATGGCCGTTGGCTTGAATGAATATTCTGATGAATTTTACAAGTCCCAGACGTTGTAAAAGACTTACCACAAATTCCGCAAAAAATGGGTGTTCACCCGTATGAATTCTATGATGCTCTTTCAGATTCCCAGACTTTCTAAAAGATTTTCCACAAACTCGCAAAAAATGGGCGTTCACCTGAATGAATCCTGATGATTCTTATGAGCTGAGACTCAATAAAAGATTTTCCACAAACTTCGCAAGAAAATGGGCGTTCGCCTGAATGAATCATCTGATGACTCTTTAGAGTCCCAGACTCTGTAAAAGATTTCCCACAAACTTTGCAAGAAAATGGGCGTTCGCCTGAATGAATTCTCTGATGTCGCTTAAGATTCCCATATTGCGTGAAAGATTTTGTGCAAAATTTACAAGGAAATAAGCGTTTACCTAAATAAATCGCCTGATGCACTGCTGTACTGGTTCTTAGATGTTCACTTACAGATTGGTCCGCTTGTTGGTGTGAATGTCATTCTCACAATCAGAATAACACCTTTGAACACAAAAATAACCAAAATAATATGCTGTAGTAGTATAATAAAGAGTTCTTAGAAAAAGCAATAATAATTGTTTGTGAGCTCAACTAGAATCTTAGTATTGAAGAATCAATTTTCTTTAATATTAAAGAAATGAGTGATGAAAAAGGAATAACAGTAAGAATACTCCAATATTTTTAAAAGTAAACACCAATGAAATGTTATAATTATAGAACTTATAAGCAAATGAATTAGTCTTCTTATATAACAATTAACTTGTTAATAAGATTAATGTTAACAAAAAGAAACTAAGTCCTGCCAATGGATAATTTACATCAGGAACTCAACAATTTCTTCAGGGCCAACCAACTACAGTAATCAATATAATAAAGTGTCTGGTTACAAACATAGAAATTTTTATATAATAGGCTATTTGACTGTATTTAAAATATATTATAAATTTTTGTTATTTGCATATATTGATGCTTAAGGATCCCATTTTTTTAATTTTAATAAGATATAACCATTATTATTAATGAACATGTAAAATAAATTCAGTAAAATTTTAAATGTTCACAAATGACCGAAAACGCTCGGTCATTGGTAGTCGCTTCTATGACGTAACGCGCCCATAAATATTGCTGTTACAGGTGTTGTTATCACTGTAGTCTAAGTTTGTTAGTTACTTTTCTTGTTTACTGCTGGTTATATCGCGATACACTAGTTTTTCTTTCTGAATACGAAATGGAGAAATATTTTGTGAAAGCTAACAGCGGAAACTTACCAAAAGTAGACGCTTTAATGATTGGACTATTTTTCAAGAAGAATCCAGACTTCTATGCTGCAGAACTCAAAAACTGCTATGTAAGTATCTCTAGTATTTAAATTCAAAATCAGTGATTAATAGAAATAGTTAATAAGAAATCTAAACCGTAAATCAAATTAGCTATGTAGGTTTTTTTTTTGCCTAGAATTCAAGCTGCAAATTCCTCAATTGGAGATAGTAAATTATGAGTACACAGTAAAGATGTCTTCCAAGGCTATTGAATTTTTTATTTCCCAAATGGCACAATATTCTAAAAAAAGATTTTGTTGTTCAAGTGTTCAAATACAATTACTAGTTTCAGTACTAAGTTTCACGCTACTAAATAATGAATCAGTATTTTGTTACATATTCCTATAGTTACACTGTACACACTGTTTCCGGCATCACTTCATTACATTGTGCTTTTTTTTATTGAATTGTAAATAATATTTTGAGTGATTATTTTATTAATATGCCGTACACATTGGTTTTAATATCAAATGTAATGCAAGCTATTTACATTTAATGCCTTAAAAAAGACATTCCTTCTCAGTCATTTAATCACAAAAATCTTGAGGTTTACTAGATGTGGCGATACCACTAGAACAACTTTCTGCCATGCAAGCTAATGCATTAGTCAATCACATGTATAATTTTCGATCGTACCCGATAACATAGAACTAATGTCAGTTCTAGCAACGTTATCCTGGTCCAGGGTCTGTTCAAACCTAATTCGAAGTAGTTTTGGGATGTTAGAAATATGCGAATTTTTTTCATACTTTTTTAGGTTTGACCGATATCTGTATGGAATCTGTTTTCACATGCGTTTTGTTATTGTTTTAACAATATGCATTGTGTTTGTTCAGTACAATAAAAAAAATTTACAATGGAAAAAGAAACAACAATAAACTAAACTTGGCATAACAATTGCAGTGTACAATCAGCAACAGATATTTCAGATATTTATGCAAACCACCACAACTGTAGACTAAATAAGACAATACAGAATGAGAAAACTATGTTTGAGAACTAAGGACAATGAACTGTGCAACAGAAAAGAACTGATATAAAAAATAGAATACATTAGTAGAACAAAACCAATTGTATTGCCAGACATAACTTATTCTTTATTTACAACAGCAACTTTAGTTTATTTTTCTGCTTTTTTAGGGCTGCCAGGGAGTCATATGGTCCAGAGATGATAGCTATCAATCACTTTCACTTAAATGATGCAGTTTTGTGTGATACCACTTCTCGTTTTACTTAACAAAAAAAAAATCTTTGAAAATTCTGTATCACTCATTATTAAGTCAGTATGTAGGCATAAATAAATAGTAAAGCCGGCATAGTAAAGTTCAGTCAAAAGGAATTTGAAAACGGAATACCATTACTAATAATCCAACATCGAGAATGTACAAAACTGGTACAATAACCTTGATTTTTCACACCACGGTAAAAACGTACAATAGAATAGAATATGGATCGTTTACTTAATAAAATGATCCTCACAGAAGAAGATGTTTCAATTATTCGCAACATTCTCTGGATTCCTGCGGGTGAGCAACAACCATTTTTTCCGTAATTTAGCGGCTTTTGGAACACTGAAAATAGTGTTTGTACATTGGGGCACTGCACAACATTTATAAGACATAGTTCTAAAAATTTGTATACAAATTCACCCAACAAATAACACGTCACTTATCGACAGAGATACCTTAATGGCGTGTGACGTCACGGGCGTCCTTGGCATGCAACAGGTTGCAAAGGAGCTTTTGGCGGGCTTTTAAAAACTTTAAATTTTAACTTTGAATTTTGCGTAAAATAAGCGCTTTATTCAAAAAATAAAAAGTACCCTATGAATAACGTGAAACGATAAACAATTTAAAACAGTTTCCCAAAAACTGTCAAATAGCCAATTGATGAGTATAAAGATGATGTCAGAAATATGATGTTTGAGTTAACTTACTGTAAGTAACGTTCATTATATGGTAAGAAGCTAGTTTTTAAACAAAATTATATTTTAAGTAAATCAGCTACTGTACTAACCAATTAATCATGTGGAACAGCATGTATAATATGCCAATGTTATAAATAAAAATATGGATTTAATAAAAATTTCTGTATTGACTTGTAGACATGATAAATACATTTTAGAAAAAAAGTGTGAACAGACATACTCTGTAGATCAAGAGATCTGATCTCTGATTCCCATTATTCCTTGGAACAAGGAGAGCAACCCAATCACCCAAGAAGTCAAACAATACTGAGACACAAGCAACAGAACGTATCTGTAGGAAAAAAATAGCTGTTGAGAAGATTTGGAGACAACCTCAGGAGGACTTTGGAAATTTCCTATGGTTGAAACAAAATTTGTTGTAGAATGTGTATATAAATAATTTATATTAAATGTCCATTTTGTGAAATTCAAGGAGTGGAGGCAACAGAGAAAAAAGATTCTGAATATGGGCATTCAATGTGAGAAGCTAACAGTGCCAGGAAATATACTTATATTTATTAGACAATTTTCCACATTCAAGATATGTCTGTATGAGCAAATGTATTGTGTTAAAATATTTTTGGGTTTTTCTGAAAATCAAGAAATTATATGTTTCTAAGGTTACTTTACAGGTAAGAAACGTTTGGTCAGACCTCTCCTTCAGTACAGTTATGAATTTTGGGGTCCATATTTTTTTTTATTAAATATAGCAGTTGAAGGGCATGGAAAGGAAATGAGCTGGATTTCGTTAAGAAAAATTAATACTGGAGTCAAGCATTAACTGATATGATAGAGCTGGACTGGGAATCATTTTATGAGAGTGAAGAGAATGCTGCGACTGTACAAGGCATATGTTGAAATGGAGCTTGGAGGGATATTGGTTGAAGAACTAGGAGCAGTGTATGGAAAGGAAAATATTACTATGGGTGCAGACTGGCCCTTAGTTTCATGTAAAAGGGAGTGGAAAATTTTCTTTTTTTGGTACGGTTGTCAGGGATAGGCATAAATTACAAAGGGAAATTATGTAATATTTAGTAAATACGATGAAGGAATTTAAAATTTATTAGAGGGAAGAGTTGATGGGTGGAAGAATTTAAAACTTAAAGACTATGATATGTTAATAACCACAACATAAATAACTAGATATTTGTGAACTGCCACCAAAAATGCACTGTACTGCAATTCAATTCACTGATATTTTCTCACCAATTTATTAAACTTACACCTATGTTATCAGTCAATAAAAAAACAAATTGTGGACACATTTATTTGCTATACAACATACTATTGTAATATACGTAAAAACTGAAGTAAATCTATGAGGTAGTTACTTCTAAGACCACAATTAAAAAAATGATATATGTTAGAACAAGTAATTTCTCTTATTTGGTGACTTAGATTTACTTCTAAGAAGTGTATAAAAAATGGAGAGAAAAATACCAAGTTTTATACTTAAAATTAAGAAAATCATCTTTTAGTATATAAAAATAACTCCCTGTAAAACATTACTAAATTATATTGGCACTGTTGATAACAATTTTATGAAAAATATAAAAGCAAATTCTTAAAATAAATAAAAATGCACTCTTCAGTAACTAATGAACCAAACTTAATAATGCAACTCAACATATAATCAGTCTGAAACGATATGTCATACTCAAAATCAGAATATTAATCTTTAAGGCTTTTTTTTCTTTTTCTTTTATATAGAGAAACTGAATTGCTACTCAGTCTAAGTGCACAGCAGATGCAGTACTTTTAGATTATTAATACTAACTAACACTGATTATCCATACAGATCAGAGTACTGTTTCTTTCAAACAATAAATTTAGTTCCTCTACAAATACAGAAATAGTAACATTATTTCTCAAGTAGATATTTTTGTTTCATATAGAGTCAGCTAGTTACCAAGAGTCAATAGCCACACCGCCACATGAAGCTATATTGAAATTAGACACTAATATGGCTTCATGTAATTTTTAGAATGAAATTTAAACTATCAAAATATATAATAGTATAGCTTTTAGACATATAACCATTAAGACAAATACTTAATTCAGATTGTTGCTTATAAGAGCACATGTAATACATCAACTGCTCAAAGTTATGGTAATAATGCAGACATAGTAATAGTTATAGAACAAAACTTCTAGTTACAGGTAAACCATTTTGCAACTAAATTTAAATGGCAACAGAACAGAGATAAAATATGATGGCCACATCGTAGGTCCATTTCACACAGGTAACTCGGTGTCTGACAACTAAATCTCTAGACACTGCTGGAACACTAGCTACAGCCACTCAGACAATGCATTATTACAACATTGGAACTGGGAGCTGTTTCGGTGACATAAGGGACACCAAGTGCCTGTGAAATGGCTGCATTAAGATTCAGGCTACCGGTGTCTAAGAAATCAGTGACTGGACCCAGAGTGTCAGGTGTGAAATGTGCCTCACCTTCTGATATAGAAAACATAATTTCAACAAGAAAGAGCTTTAGCAGTTGGAGAATGTTACTAACCAAGACAAGTTAGCCACAGATGCTGAGTGAGGCAATACTGAAAAAAGACAGGGGCATATTTAAAAATTTCTAATTATTATTTATAGGATTAGACATAACTTGTCATTGGCTTAAGGTGATAATAGACAGGTAAATATAACTCCGGAATTAGTGCTAAACTTTGGCACAAGAAATTAATCTATTACAACATTAAAAAAAAAAAATTGAAGCACAAGTATAAAATAAGAAGGCTTACCCTTACCTGCATTGTGATGTGCTACTGGTGTATTTATGCATCTGTAGTCTCAGCGCATCTTTAAATACTTCAGAGCACTGAGTACAAATATATAAAGGGGCAGAAATAGCTGAGAGATGATAGAAGACGTGTTTTGTTAGAGAGCACCAAGATAAAAAAATCTGAGCACAGAATGCACAGGCAATTTCCAATAAGGATGGTGCTTTAAACAACAATCTAAAAAAATAGAGAAGTTTTTTAGTTTGCTTAATGCAAAATATGGATTAAAATTAATACACGGAGATATATGAAGATAGCATGCAATATTTCACATAAAAGGTTAAAGCATTTTTTTTAAAAAAGTATTTTACTAAAACTCATAATCACACCAGTCTTCATTGAAATATTCAGTATTGGGCAGATATCCATTCTTTTGACATCTTGAGAGTAGTGTAATTAATGGGCTTCCTATTGCATTGCCATCACTAAGCATTTGGTCAGGGGACACACATTGCAATCCATTAAGCAGGGATATAGGACTAGAAATAGCATGCAGATACCTCAGATAATACTAATACTGCTAAGATTAAATGTCATTGCCGAGAATTTTTATTGATCCTAGAAAGGAATTTTTGAATATAATTGAAAACAGCAACATAGTATTTAGCAATTTTAGTAAGGGTTGTAAATCTGCTAGAACGTGTTTGGTACATCAAAAGGAAAGTTATATCAGAATTCCAATGGAAAGACTGAATCTAAGGCTATTTGCAGGTATCTAGTATATAGGTACATAAGCTCTCAGTTTGACAAGCATTTAAGATTTTGAAGCCCAGTGTAAGAAAACCTCAGAGGGCAATGGATGTAATAAATAATAATACTAATATCAATCAGAAAAAAAATTCTATTTTATTCCAAATAATAGGAGAAGCCCAAGTATGATTAGTGAATTGTAATGCACTGGCATAGCATTCGAGAAGATGCTGGTTTGATTCCCCATGCAGCAATCTATATTTTAGTTTTCTTTAGTTTTCCTAATTCCATCAAAGATAATGCAGGGATGGCTCCTGTCAAAATGTAATCACCAAATTACTTCCTTTACCCCAATCCTTTCCTAGCTCTAATGACCTCCCTGTTGAAGTGGTGTAAAATTCTATGCAAAAAATAATAAAACAGAAATTTGAAAAGAGCATGTATACTAAGAAAACCATGATATCAATATAAGTATACTATTATAACTATTGATACTTTCTATTGTAGCGATAGGAAATAAATATTTTATGAAGGCATTGAAGGAATTTACAGTATTTCATGGTAATGCACACACAGTATTTGTATTTAGTAACTCAATTTTTCCCTGAGGTAATCACACATATCTAAAAACCAGAATTGTCAAGCTGTTAACTGTTCCCTACATCAGATTATGTACTAAATTTAAATTTATTAAACAAACTTTTAAAAAAATTATTTTTAAACGGAGTTCATTTTACATCTTGGAAAATTATGTTTCAAATAGTTTTTAGAAGTGAAACATGAAAAAAAACTTAATTGTGAAGGAATACCGAAATGTATGGTATGTTTGGTCATACCGGATATAAATCGAAGTGGTCCATGTTATGCAGGACTTGCAGTTACTTTCTTGTATATGAGTTCTGATGAATGTTTGAGAGTTTTTTGGAGTGTAAGTGACTGTTGACTTATACAGTTACATTTGAGTCAATGAGTGCTAATGTTATATTGACATATGTTCATTGAAGACTGCCCATGGAAGATGATATGGGTGGGTGAGCTAAAGAATAAATGTGTTTGGAATAATTGGGCGTGGATGTGAATGTATGTGGTTCAGTGTGTAAGATGGGTCATGTTGATGACTTTGTGTGTATATGAGTGATAGATTGTATACAGTTATGGCACTACATAATTACGTAGTTTTTCTCGGCGTTGAGAATATAAATAATTTTCTCGGGTAACTAGCTGAGCTATATAAGTGTTATAGTTACACGATATTTCGGCGCTCTCAATCGTCGGCGCCATCTTCTGGTGAAGTGAGGTCAGGAACGTGCAAAGTTGCTGAGCTAGACCAGATTACCGCTGCTAACCTCTGATTGGTCAGCTGTAGAAACCAGTTGTAGCAGGGCTCAAATCTTGTTGCGACAGGACCCCAGCTACGACTGGTTACAAATCTGACCAATCACGTGGCAGCATGGCTCAATATGAGGCCCGCAACGGATCCGTGTTGACCCATCAGTTTGATAAACAATTTATGGTGAATGCTTTGTTTTATGATATCATCTTCGAAGGAGCGATGACTTTAAGCCCGTCTGCCACATGCCATGTAAAAACGGACATCAAATCTAGCCGTAACTCCACCTTAGCATCGATTCAAGCCGCAACAAGATTTGACCCCTGCTACGATTGGTTCTACAGCCGACCAATCAGAGGTTAGCAGCGGTAATCTGGTCTAGCTCAGCAACTTCGCACGTTCCTGACCTCACTTCACCAGAAGATGGCGCCGACGATTGAGAGCGCCGAAAAATCGTGTAACTATAACACTTATATAGCTCGGCTAGTCACCCGAGAAAATTATTTATATAGTTATGGCACAGTCAAGCTACCAGACTGAATGGCATAAACAGAATAATTAGAACAGTAAAACTCAGTTGTTTGTTTTAATTTTCTTGGATTATTTGGAGACAGAGTTTCTCAACGGATATACAATCTCGAAGTGTGTTACCTACTGAACCATCAGGCTGCTCTGTGAAAAATTAAATTAGGAAGAAATATAGGTGGGTTCAGTTACTGAAGTGTCAATATGCAAGTAGATTAATCTAATGCAAATATGCAGGTAATATGAGACAATAAGCAAAAAATACTTTTTCATCTCCCCAGTATATGAATCCTCAGACATTCTGTGGTCACAAAACTAACATCACTAGAAATTTGAATGACAAATATTGCCATGGCATTTATACCCTACTACAGTTATGCGCGATTTGGAGCTTTACAATGTTGCTAAAAATGGCAGTTGCTTTTTATAGACTGAATCTGAATTCGAGTGGGATTTGAATCCATGCTCCAATTACGCACTGAGATTTTATCTAGGCATTCAGCCAACCTGATCACTAAAGACTGGATTAAGTCTTTGTCTAATAGTCGATCAATAAACATAATAGTCGCTATGTATAGACCCCTATTTAAAGAACGGTAATTATTGTGTTATCGATAAAAAACTATTATATACATTCATGGAGAGAAAAGTATATTCCGTCAGTCAATTTAATAATAATTTATATTTCTGTTTGGACATTCAGTTTCCCTAGAGCAACCTAATGGTTGTTTCATAATCAAACATAAAAATAATACCAAATTTGGAGTCAGGACAAATTTTCTATTATATTTTTTTAAAGAATTTTTGTTAAAATTTTAACAGTAAGAAAGAAAAAATAGATATTATATTTCTTGTCATATATGATTAATTTGACACCAAGAAGATAATTAATATAGTTGTATTATAAATACACAGCAATAGCCAAAAACAAACAAGGAACCATCTCTTACTGGAAGTCATGTGGTGTATCAATAACATATGAAATTACTAGCATATAGTAAAAAGTATATTTCTAATTTTTAAAAAAAATTAATAATACAGAAGTCTATAGTCTGTTGAATAGTCTTGCAATGAAAATTGTGAAAAAAATATGATCGAGATTTTAATCTGGTCTACTATTTGAAGTATGATGCTATAAAAGAATTTAAAAGAAACTGTGTAGACAGAAATAAGAAGCTAAATGGAAAGGTATAATTTCTTTAGACTTAAGTCTAATCGACAATGACATTAAATAGAGCAGCAACAAGGTATCTTTCATTTCCAATCTTGAATTCCAAAACACACAGCGACACCTCGTAGACTATGTAAGCTTTTTTGAGCCATATTTATTGTACATCACGAAATATGTTCTCTCAATTCAAACTTAGTGCTTACTAAGTTAGCGAATTATTCTCACCAGTTCTAGAATCAGGTAAATTTAATGTTAAATAGTTCATTCGTGCCATCGGTCACCAGGTGATGTACCAAACCAGCTCGAAACAGGAGGTGGATAAATAATTTAAAAAGTCATCAAGTACTGTGCCACAAACTTAAGTCTACCACACGTTTATTGAAATAGCTTAGAACATCGAACTGGTTGGCCACCACCATGTTTTGAATATTAAGGATAATCGAAACTTTATAAACCATAGATTGCAGAATTCTTCAAAACAAAAGTAAATTAAAAATATATTCAGCTTTACAACAAGCTACTTTTAAGGTCACAATCAATATTCTTCTGCATTCCTGTACTTGTTCAAACTTTATGTCCTGGCTAAACACATTCAGTTCTCTTCATGATGCTTGATACACCACACTATTACTACAGTGTCTCACGCTATGCAATGCGAGTCATCCGCTACCATAGTTAGGTCATTACTGACTTGAAACAATGTATTCATCCACACAGGTGCTATTTGCAGATCGTCACAACTACCCTGCATCTGGGTGGTCAAATCCAGCACTGTTAGTATTAAGCCATTTTTGGCTCATCCCAACAAAATCATTGCAGAAACAAAGAAAATATAAGTACAGTACTTTGGGGATATTTGTAGTCAATTTTTTTCCATAACAGTTTTCATTTGAATCATTTGACTCAGTACCATACAGTAACATTATCCAGATAATCTCATAGTAACTAAATCCAACTGGGGCAGTTGGAGTCTTCTAGTGAAGAAACTAGAAGAATTATATCAACAGTCCTTGTCTACTATTTGCTGAAATAGATAACATGAAACTTGTATACTCGAAAGCTAGAACTTAATTATTAAAAAACACTTAGAATTAGAATTTCAGTTATGAAGATTGAGTTGGAATTAGAGGCCGCAGGCATCTATACTATGATTATGTAATGATATTACCAAATGATGTTACAAATACAGCTTTGTGTAGAAATGTTAAAAATTCTTTGATGCACCCTACCTCCATCGGGTATTGAACCCATCATGACACTCCCATAAAGGCCCACTCTAGATCTACAAATGGCGATTTTATGTTAGTAATAATATTGATAGGTTTGGAACCATTGCTCTAAGAGCATGTAATAATATCTATTAATTTAGGTCTGCAAGTAACAAACTTGAAAAATAATATTTGCAAAAGTACCAAACCAGTAGAGCAAAACAAGGTGTTCAAACAGCGTCAAAGGGTTACAGCTTTTACTAATAACTATTCATACAAATTATTGGCAACTGGAATCAATACTGTGGTCAGAGGCATCCAATAATCAAATTACAGTGAGTTGATTTAGCCCTCTGCAAGCTACCAATTAAATTCTAATAGCACTCCATGGTACCAAATGGTGCACCACAATAAGCAGCAGTGCCTTTGAATATCCGTTTATGTGTGCAAATCTGATAATTAATTCAATTACTGGTACATCACAAAGAAACAAACATTTTTGATAATGTCTTTATGCCTCCTCCATATCATGGTTATTAGAGATGGAAAAGGGCTGGCACAAGGAATGGGAAGAACTTCTGTTATCGTCATTATTGAATTTGATGGGATTGATTGTGGAAAAACTAAATCTAAATGGCCTGGCAGCAAGGCAGGCAAGAGAAGTCACAGATTTGGTGTGTGGAGAGAACCCTTACTGATGATTTGGCCAAGGTCCCCCATCTGGTAATTTGACCTTCAATAACACTTACCCAGGGCCCAAAAATCCTAGCACTGGCCGTGCCTAGCAGGTATTCAAACCAGCATCCTCCCGAATGCAAGGCCAGAGAATTACCACGCACCCACCCCGTTCGCTAAAGAAAGAATGGTTTACATAACTGCCACTGTATGTCTTCCTGAGTCACAGTAATTTTTGTTTTTACTCTGAATTATTTAGTCATACAGTACATTTATTGCTGCACCTACAGTGCCAGTATCTCCAGACAGGTACAATCCTCCACATCACCCCACACCAGCCAAGTAGGCGCAGACTCTCTGTGAAGTCACCACCCCTCCCTCCACACACAAGCAGCTACACTACCAGATGCCTCCCACCAACTACCACCACTGCCTAGAGTCTGATAAGTAAACAGCTTACAGTAGCTACCGCAGTAATGACTACTTGTAATGATAGATATACATATACTAATATTTCGATATCCAAAAATAATATAGATCAACATATCTTTTTAATACAAATAAAAAATATTCTATAATAGCTGGTTTGGATGAATATCGCCACTGAACTATCACTTCACCTGTTGACAGTAGGAGAATTTGATCTGCCATACAGCAGTTTGTCCGGCACACTGTGTCAACACTTTTCTTGAAGCGATATAGACTATTTTTGTACCTAAATTTCTTGGTGCAGAGATAAGATTTATACCTAAATTTGCTATTATAAGATATCAGCAATTGTAACAAAAACATTAAATTTTGTTTCATCCCAGTTCAGAGTTTGTAAGTTATTCAAATGCAAAATTCCCCCAATTTGTCACTGAGTCATACAATCAATAAAACTCTCAAGTATTTATGTGGTTGTAGGAAGCTCAAAAATGGTACACGAATTAACTATTATCCCCAATCTAGTACAGTTTTGTGTATCTGCACCATACATAAAGTCACTTTCTAGCCTAATATCTTTACGTGCGTCAGATTTTTTAATTATAAATTGAACTTAGTAAGATAAACTAAACTTTTAAATTTTACTTAATTTCTCTCCTTACTTTAACAATCAGTGAAATTAAAATAATTATACAGATGACAATTAAAATAATTACAATATACTTCTAGTAGGGCTAGAAACAGGTAATTTGATACAAATATATATGGTTTCATCCCCAAACTATTTTTCATCAAAAAAAACAGCCAAATATTGGTGATTTTTCCTTTATTTATTCAATGCCTGACTGAGCAAGAAATTTTTGGTACACTGCTTAGCAGTGATCAAATATCTGTTAAATACAGACGTCAGCAAGCCAAACTAGATGGATAAATTTTATTTCTTGCTAAGTTTGGAAGATAATCGAAATCAACAGCAAGCAGCATCACTTACCCAAGATGTACACCCACTATTTACAAAGATTGCATGCATTATTGGGACAGGGACACATATGTATTGATCAGACTAATTCTGAAATGTCAAACCGGTTTTCAAATGGAACTGTTATATCTGTGTGATAATTCAGTATAACTTACAAAAATAAATCAAATGTCACAAAAAAACAATTATTTTTAAAAAATAGGCCTAAGTGTTGTGGTTATTTAGTGATATAAAGTCATGAGATCTTGTTCTGAGCCAAGTTTATAAGTTTTAATGTGTATTTACCATGTTCTCAAAACAGGATCATTACACTCAGTGTTATGGATTATTTATTTAATATAAATTTAAGAAAAACAGGAGATTTGGCCATTATGTGTGAAACACTTTAGTAAACTAAACTGTAAAACTTCTACATATATAAAAAAAATTAATGTGGTGCTCCACCAATTTTACAAATTCACAAAAACCAAGACATCCCTTACATCTCTTTTAGCTTTGAGAATGTAGGGGAAATGATGTGAGGAGATATTTACGTGGGAAGATGATACACACCCACCACTCAACAACACTTAAGAGAAGAGGAAACAGCAATAAAAATACAATGCACAACCACATATAACACAATATCTAGGGCTGCAAGTAGAATTTAATCTGAGATACTATGTTCCTATTAAGTTCAAGTCTTACGGTCCAACATATTTCTTGGAATTTATGAAATTATTTTCAACACCTTGTCATAATAATTTGGTAAAAATCAGAAATTAGTCCAAATATCAAATAAGGTTTACAATCTAATTATACTGCATATTGGCCCTGGGATGCCATTTAATTCATCTTTTTGCTGAGAAGTGGCATCTAAAGCACATTTCTTGATATGTGATATGTTTTTTTATTCAGTTAGTGAGGATTTTCAAGGTCTTTATTGCAATAAAAATGTAAGAAATGGACACAGCATACAGAAAAATCATATGTTCATATTGTAGACATAGCCTCTCGGTCATGCAAATTATGTTGTGGGGGCAATTTTTATTCCCAGCACAAAGAGGTGAGAGCAAACTTTTAGCTCCTTAAATCTGGAACTACTTGGCTAGGAATGGACACTCCTGAGAGAAAAGCCCTGGCCCTGCAGGATAGGGTTTAATGAAGGGCTGGTCCTTAACTTACTTTCTTTTTTTTCGTTTTTTTTAAAACAAGAATAAAATAAAGAAACAAGCAAAAACATGGCAAATAGATACTTCTTTGGAGAAAAACAAAAGGGAACAACAATAATGGACCATGCAATAAGTAGCTAAATGATTAGGTACAACAAATCAACTATTTTAAAGAACATACAATTGAAAATACTTGTGTGTCATGAAAATAAGTTGGTAAAAGATTTTAACGATTCACAAAAAAGTGTAAAAGCCATGTAACGTATTAAGTTAATTGTTTCTACTGCATGCAATTTTCCAGAATCATACCAATTAACTGACAAAAGCTAGTATACTTAAAGATTCTGCCTTTTATGCACATATGCTTTTAAACCTTATTAACATTAAGGTCATTAGTGGCAGCAAAGGAATTGAGCCAAGCAAAGGAATTGAATTTGGCCACAGCATTTCCTAGAGGAATTTGGGGAAAACATGGAAAATCGAAATCTGGATAGCAAGATGTGGATTCAAAACTGTGTCCTCCCAAATATGGAGACAGAGTATTACCGCTCACCAATTCTGGTGCAATTCTGCCATGAGTCAACAAAGTAAATTTTTCTCTCCTCCTGTCCATGACTGTTCGCATATATGATAAACGTAAATTAAAATACAAAAGAGATGTGGATTCACTGTTAAATGAGTTAAAATTTTAATGATACTATATATTTCAAGTAATTAGCTTCGTTTGCAACCAGAAAAATATAAAACTCTAATGTTTAATATCTGACACCTACTATGCCAATATTGAGATTTATCAGTAACAGGTAAATTATTCATCATAGAAAACTCATATATTTTAGGCAGAACAATCTGCATTTAAGATTTTGGTAAGTCTTGA
>JARYHS010006964.1:2510537-2529537 GCA_031002005.1 Vandiemenella viatica
ATTTAACTTCATTAATATGACAACAACAGAATGTAGATGAAGTACACAGTTTCATTACAAGTTTTCTGGATCCTTAAATCAAAATAAAGTCTGCTATACTTCACATAAATGAATAGACAGTCAGGCTTCATGCTACCCACATACAAAAAGGTTGCCCCTTGATAACTACTGATCTTTAATATTAATGTGGCTGAGTGTAATAGCATGATATGTATGTATAAACTGTGATTAGCACATTTGATGGTTAATAATCCCAAATATAATCTCCTTTACTAAAATAATTTCAGTTACCCTAATATTTATTTGTATTACAGGTTATTTACAATGTAAGAGTTGTAACAATACAATGTATAGTGCCATTTGCATTTATTATATTCTATAAAAATTGCTATACCTTATGGTTTTGTTCATCAAGTAACCTATATTTATAAGTATCTTCACCGTATAGCTGTCATAGGTGTTATAACTCACTAATTACTCAGGCTGTTTCTGCTTTTGCTGCCTAATCATTTACAGATACATTAAGACAATTTAGGAAATCATAATGCACTATGAAAAAAAATCTTGCCAACTGAGATGCTAACAAAAGTAAATGAATCTGATCTCTAGTATGCGTGATCAACATATTCAGTGAAGTGATTGAATGTTTGCTACATAAAGGTGCAAATTGCAAATTATTGAATAACTAAAAACTATTGTGCTGCATAATGGAAGTAATTTTAACTTACAAATAATGAAATTAAACTTAATATAGTGAATTTACTTTGTATATTGCATTTATTGCCATTTGAATATTAAATCTTACATACACAAGAGGATGTTAGAATATCAGAGATTAATAGACGTTGACACAGTTTGATCAACCACTGATGAAAGTTAACACATGCATTTATTTTTTTCAGAGAAGGTTTATGACCAATAAATTTCAAAAATCACTCGACCCCCCCTCCCTTTTTCTACAAGCCTTAATTTTCATAGAAAACCATTTTTTATATGATTTTTTGTACATGTATACTTTAAAATAAAGAGAATATCCCAACCCCTCTTTTCCTTTACACCCCCTTAATTTTTGTCAATATTCTTTACACAAAGCTACAGTCTACACCGTCCTGACCAATCACTATGAAAGTTGGCTCATACCTTACCCCTGTTACACCACTTAATTCTTATGCAAAGCCACAGATTTTATCGGATTTCGATGGAACTTTGCATATAAAAGAAAGAGAAAAATACTGTCTACGTTAGTATTACAAAAACCCAGTATCTCTCTCCCATTCCATCCCTTAATTATTGTCAAAATTCTTTATCCAAAGCTACAGTCTCTATACATTTTAGAGGGAATTTTTGACACATGTACTGTAAAACAAGTAGAAAAAACTGTCTATATTAGGTTTACTAAAGCCCAAGCACTTTCCCCTTTGGATTAACCCCTTTTAATTTCCAGTGTTCTTTACAGAAACCCACAGTTTTAAATCCTGCCAAATAAATCAGCTTTTTTTAGTTACGCCAGAATATTCATAAAATAAATGTGTAATATGTACATCAGAATTTACACTGTGCCATAAGCTTAAACATTGTGAATACCCTGTTTAATCCATATTATTCTTCACGACGCCAGGAAGTGCCTTCTGTGTTTAGTTTAATTTAAAGTGTGTAGATAGCTTTTGTTTAAACTTTGCTTATTTAACAGCGCCAGTAGACAGTTGGTCTTCAGCAACCGTCACGCCAGCAAGTGCCTTCTGT
Source organism: Vandiemenella viatica (assembly GCA_031002005.1). Classification (NCBI taxonomy): domain Eukaryota; kingdom Metazoa; phylum Arthropoda; class Insecta; order Orthoptera; family Morabidae; genus Vandiemenella; species Vandiemenella viatica. Next base: position 2,512,281 of record JARYHS010006964.1, read on the forward strand.
GTTTAGTTTAATTTAAAGTGTGTAGATAGCTTTTGTTTAATCTTTGCTTATTTAACAGCGCCAGTAGACAGTTGGTCTTCAGCAACCGTCACGCCAGGAAGTGCCTTCTGTGTTTAGTTTAATTTAAAGTGTGTAGATAGCTTTTGTTTAATCTTTGCTTATTTAACAGCGCCAGTAGACAGTTGGGCTTCATGCAACCGTCACGCCAGCAAGTGCCTTCTGTGTTTAGTTTAATTTAAAGTGTGTAGATAGCTTTTGTTTAAATCTTTGCTTATTTAACAGCGCCAGTAGACAGTTGGTCTTCAGCAACCGTCACGCCAGCAAGTGCCTTCTGTGTTTAGTTTAATTTAAAGTGTGTAGATAGCTTTTGTTTAATCTTTGCTTATTTAACAGCGCCAGTACACAGTTGGTCTTCAGCAACCGTCACGCCAGGAAGTGCCTTCTGTGTTTAGTTTAATTTAAAGTGTGTAGATAGCTTTTGTTTAATCTTTGCTTATTTAACAGCGCCAGTACACAGTTGGTCTTCAGCAACCGTCACGCCAGGAAGTGCCTTCTGTGTTTAGTTTAATTTAAAGTGTGTAGATAGCTTTTGTTTAATCTTTGCTTATTTAACAGCGCCAGTAGACAGTTGGTCTTCAGCAACCGTCACGCCAGGAAGTGCCTTCTGTGTTTAGTTTAATTTAAAGTGTGTAGATAGCTTTTGTTTAATCTTTGCTTATTTAACAGCGCCAGTAGACAGTTGGGCTTCTGCAACCGTCACGCCATCAAGTGCCTTCTGTGTTTAGTTTAATTTAAAGTGTGTAGATAGCTTTTGTTTAAATCTTTGCTTATTTAACAGCGCCAGTAGACAGTTGGTCTTCAGCAACCGTCACGCCAGGCAAGTGCCTTCTGTGTTTAGTTTAATTTAAAGTGTGTAGATAGCTTTTGTTTAATCTTTGCTTATTTAACAGCGCCAGTACACAGTTGGTCTTCAGCAACCGTCACGCCAGCAAGTGCCTTCTGTGTTTAGTTTAATTTAAAGTGTGTAGATAGCTTTTGTTTAATCTTTGCTTATTTAACAGCGCCAGTACACAGTTGGTCTTCAGCAACCGTCACGCCAGGAAGTGCCTTCTGTGTTTAGTTTAATTTAAAGTGTGTAGATAGCTTTTGTTTAATCTTTGCTTATTTAACAGCGCCAGTAGACAGTTGGGCTTCTGCAACCGTCACGCCATCAAGTGCCTTCTGTGTTTAGTTTAATTTAAAGTGTGTAGATAGCTTTTGTTTAAACTTTGCTTATTTAACAGCGCCAGTAGACAGTTGGTCTTCAGCAACCGTCACGCCAGCAAGTGCCTTCTGTGTTTAGTTTAATTTAAAGTGTGTAGATAGCTTTTGTTTAATCTTTGCTTATTTAACAGCGCCAGTAGCACAGTTGGTCTTCAGCAACCGTCACGCCAGGAAGTGCCTTCTGTGTTTAGTTTAATTTAAAGTGTGTAGATAGCTTTTGTTTAATCTTTGCTTATTTAACAGCGCCAGTACACAGTTGGTCTTCAGCAACCGTCACGCCAGGAAGTGCCTTCTGTGTTTAGTTTAATTTAAAGTGTGTAGATAGCTTTTGTTTAATCTTTGCTTATTTAACAGCGCCAGTAGACAGTTGGTCTTCAGCAACCGTCACGCCAGGAAGTGCCTTCTGTGTTTAGTTTAATTTAAAGTGTGTAGATAGCTTTTGTTTAATCTTTGCTTATTTAACAGCGCCAGTAGACAGTTGGGCTTCTGCAACCGTCACGCCATCAAGTGCCTTCTGTGTTTAGTTTAATTTAAAGTGTGTAGATAGCTTTTGTTTAAACTTTGCTTATTTAACAGCGCCAGTAGACAGTTGGTCTTCAGCAACCGTCACGCCAGCAAGTGCCTTCTGTGTTTAGTTTAATTTAAAGTGTGTAGATAGCTTTTGTTTAATCTTTGCTTATTTAACAGCGCCAGTACACAGTTGGTCTTCAGCAACCGTCACGCCAGGCAAGTGCCTTCTGTGTTTAGTTTAATTTAAAGTGTGTAGATAGCTTTTGTTTAATCTTTGCTTATTTAACAGCGCCAGTACACAGTTGGTCTTCAGCAACCGTCACGCCAGGAAGTGCCTTCTGTGTTTAGTTTAATTTAAAGTGTGTAGATAGCTTTTGTTTAATCTTTGCTTATTTAACAGCGCCAGTAGACAGTTGGTCTTCTGCAACCGTCACGCCAGCAAGTGCCTTCTGTGTTTAGTTTAATTTAAAGTGTGTAGATAGCTTTTGTTTAAACTTTGCTTATTTAACAGCGCCAGTAGACAGTTGGTCTTCAGCAACCGTCACGCCAGCAAGTGCCTTCTGTGTTTAGTTTAATTTAAAGTGTGTAGATAGCTTTTGTTTAATCTTTGCTTATTTAACAGCGCCAGTAGCACAGTTGGTCTTCAGCAACCGTCACGCCAGGAAGTGCCTTCTGTGTTTAGTTTAATTTAAAGTGTGTAGATAGCTTTTGTTTAATCTTTGCTTATTTAACAGCGCCAGTAGACAGTTGGTCTTCTGCAACCGTCACGCCATCAAGTGCCTTCTGTGTTTAGTTTAATTTAAAGTGTGTAGATAGCTTTTGTTTAAACTTTGCTTATTTAACAGCGCCAGTAGACAGTTGGTCTTCAGCAACCGTCACGCCAGCAAGTGCCTTCTGTGTTTAGTTTAATTTAAAGTGTGTAGATAGCTTTTGTTTAATCTTTGCTTATTTAACAGCGCCAGTACACAGTTGGTCTTCAGCAACCGTCACGCCAGGAAGTGCCTTCTGTGTTTAGTTTAATTTAAAGTGTGTAGATAGCTTTTGTTTAAACTTTGCTTATTTAACAGCGCCAGTAGACAGTTGGTCTTCAGCAACCGTCACGCCAGGAAGTGCCTTCTGTGTTTAGTTTAATTTAAAGTGTGTAGATAGCTTTTGTTTAATCTTTGCTTATTTAACAGCGCCAGTACACAGTTGGTCTTCAGCAACCGTCACGCCAGGAAGTGCCTTCTGTGTTTAGTTTAATTTAAAGTGTGTAGATAGCTTTTGTTTAATCTTTGCTTATTTAACAGCGCCAGTACACAGTTGGTCTTCAGCAACCGTCACGCCAGCAAGTGCCTTCTGTGTTTAGTTTAATTTAAAGTGTGTAGATAGCTTTTGTTTAATCTTTGCTTATTTAACAGCGCCAGTAGACAGTTGGTCTTCAGCAACCGTCACGCCAGGAAGTGCCTTCTGTGTTTAGTTTAATTTAAAGTGTGTAGATAGCTTTTGTTTAATCTTTGCTTATTTAACAGCGCCAGTAGACAGTTGGGCTTCTGCAACCGTGACGCCAGCAAGTGCCCTCTGTGTTTAGTTTAATTTAAAGTGTGTAGATAACTTTTGTTTAATCTTTGCTTATTTAACAGCGCCAGTAGACAGTTGGTCTTCAGCAACCGTCACGCCAGCAAGTGCCTTCTGTGTTTAGTTTAATTTAAAGTGTGTAGATAGCTTTTGTCCATCTTTGCTTATTTGTTTAACAGTGCCGGTAGTCAGTTGGTCATTTGTAACTGTTACACGAGGAAGTCCTTCTTTGTTAATTTAGTTTTTTTCCCCCAGTCGTGTCTATCGGTTGTTTGTAAGTAGTGAACAGTTTATTTGGATCACTTGGTTAGTTTATCTTTCATCTTCTCCGTAGCTTTTTTTTAGAAATAATATGTGTAGGTACTGTGATTGCTGTGTGCTGGCGCGGGCTGAGGTGGCTGATCTTCACGCTCAGCTTGCAGCTTTGCTAACGAAAGTTACAAGGCTGGAAGCTGCCGTAGGCGACTGCAGCAGATGTGCTATGGGAGACTCCGCTGAAGCTGGTGCTATCACAGGTTCTCCTGTTCCCAGCATCGTACCTGTAGTCCAGGCTGAGACCTTGGAGCCTGTACGGCAGTCACCTAATGGTGTCTGGCGTGTGGTTTCCGGGCGTCGACGCCGCATGCGGGGCAGTTGTGCAAGTCTGAATCCCAGGAGGACATGCTTGTACCACTGTCCAACAGGTTTGATGTATTGTCTGGGTCTGGTTCAGATCCAAAATCGTCAAACAGCGAGTTGACAGCCCCCCTGCCTGCAAGGCCTGAGCGACCACAGAAGGGGATTTTGGTGATAGGTAGCTCCAACGTTAGGCGTTTTATTGAACCCCTTAGGGACATGGCGAATAGGTCTGGGATGAAGTCCTGTGCCCATTCATTGTGTATTCCGGGAGGTCTGATCCAAGATGTGGATCAGGCCATCCCGGATGCCATTGATCGAACGAGGTGTAGCCAGCTGCGGATTGTAGTTCATGTCGGCACCAACGATGCTTGCCGCCTGGGGTCAGAGACTATCCTCTCTTCCTTCTGGCGGCTTGCTCAAAGGGTGAGCTCTGTGGTTGATGACAGCAAGATTTCGGCTGAGTTAACTATCTGCAGCATTGTCGATAGAACCGACTGTGGACCTCTAGTTCAGAGCCGAGTCGAGGGTCTAAACCAGAGACTGCGGCGTTTCTGCGATAATCATGGATGCAGATTCCTAGATCTTCGCCATGGGGTCGAGTCGTGTAGGGTTCCTTTGGACAGATCAGGAGTGCACTACACACGTGAATCGGCTACACGGGTGGCAGGGGCCGTGTGGAGTGCTTTGGGGGATTTTTGAGGATGAGGCAGGAAGACCCGAAACTGGGATCACAGTTACGGACAGCCCAATCAAATTCGGCAGCATATGTTAAGAGTAGCGTAAATCCGTCTTGACCATTAAAAGTACTCGTTATTAACTGTAGAAGTGTTTGTAATAAGCTGCCTGAGCTTGAAAGCATTATTAGTAGTACAGAAGCTGATATTGTATTAAGTACTGAAAGCTGGTTAAAACCGGATATAAGTTCAGCAGAAATATTAAACGATAGAATGAATGTTTTCCGTAAGGATAGGTTGAACTCCAATGGAGGCGGTGTATTTATAGCTGTTAGTCAACACTTGTCGTGTAGCGAAATAAATATCGATACGGTCTGTGAAATACTATGGATTAGACTAAAAGTAGCTAGGACAAAACTTGTATTAGGGTCTTTCTATTGTCCACCAGATGTATCTATTGCTGAGGCCTTAAGAACTAATGTATGTAATATAGCTCGTCAATTTCCAGATCATGCAATAATACTAGGAGGTGACTTCAACTTTCCGTATATAGACTGGAATAATTACGTCCACGTTACTGGTGGCCGGGATAAAACATCCTGTGAAATTATTCTTGACCTTTTCTCAGATCTTAATCTTGAGCATCTCGTCACTGAACCAACGCGGTGCCACAACGATAACGAAAACATTTTAGATATTCTCGTTACGAATAGGCCTGAATTATTCACGGACATTTCTACCACCATCATAAGTGATCATAAAGCTGTAATTGCTACAGTTAAATTAACAGTCACGTGCAATGAGAAAAAAGAAAGGGTCGTTTACAGGTTCGAAAAGGCCCCAAAGGATAGTTTAAGAACGTTTTTGAGGGATAATTATGTTACCTTTATGGAAGGAAGAGGCTCGGTTGAAGAGATGTAGCTTCGATTCATGCATATAGTCAGGGAAGGTATGGACTTACATATACCGAAAAGGTCAATCAGGGATAGGAAGGATCCCCCGTGGTATACATGTGAACTTAAACGGTTACTTAAAAAACAACGCTCAAGGACGACTATGTATAGGAGTGATTTAGAAAAGTTAGCTGAGACAAGAGAACATGTTAAGAATGCGATGCGCGAGGCTTTTAACGACTTTAGATGCAACTCACTTTCCAAGAGTCTCAACGAAAACCCAAAGAAATTTTGGTCGTATGTAAAAAAAGTTAGTGGTAGTGACAACAATATGTCAGTTCTACTACAAGACGGTCGGGAAGTTGATGACAGCCGCGAAAAGGCTACAGTATTTAATACCGAATTTAAAAATTCTTTCACTGACGAAAACATTGAAAACATTCCCGCTTTTGCACGGCGTGTAGAATTTAAGATGGATCCAGTTGAAATTGATAGTGTAGGTATCATAAAACAATTAAAGCTCCTGAAGTGGGGGAAGGCGCCGGGTCCTGATGGTATTCCAGTAAGATTTTTTTCAGAATACGCGGAAGAAATAGAACCATTTCTATCAGATCTATTTCGTAAATCTTTAGAAGAAAGAAAAGTACCTTCTGACTGGAAAATAGCGCAGGTGATTCCCGTTTTCAAGAAAGGAGATCGGAGAGATCCTAGGAATTATCGACCCATATCTTTAACATCTGTCTGCAGTAGAATTCTGGAGAATGTCATATTCTCTAACGTTATGAAGTTTCTGGATGAAAACGAGTTACTTACAGCAAACCAACACGGATTTCGTAAGAACCGTTTGAGTGAAACGCAACTGGCTCTATTTTCGCATGACGTAATGAAGGTTATCGATGCAGGATCACAAGTTGATGCTATTTTCTTGGATTTCCAGAAGGCTTTTGACTCTGTACCACATAACCGCCTTTTGGCGATGATTCGAGCGTACGGTATATCTGATCAGATCTGCAAATGGATACGCGATTTTCTAACCGGTCGGTCGCAGTATGTCGTTGTTGACGGGGAAGCCTCTGCAAAGTTAGATGTTACTTCGGGCGTTCCTCAAGGAAGTGTAATTGGACCAATTCTTTTCTTAATTTTTATAAACGATCTCGGTGACAACGTTAATTGCAGGATGCGATTTTTTGCTTATGATGCACTTATTTATAGGGAAGTGGGGTGCTCTGACCATTGCTTAGAACTACAGCGCGATCTGGATGTTATTTCGGAATGGTGCCGTAAATGGCAGCTTACACTTAACTGTAAAAAGTGCAATGCAATGCAAATAAGTAATAAAAAGACCCCATTTGCTCACGAGTACAAAGTTAACAATTCAGTTGTTGACACTAGTGCGTCCGCATTTGGAATACTGTTGTGCAATTTGGGATCCATATCGCAAGGGATTGATTGACACGTTAGAGAAAGTACAGAGGAGAGCCGATCGATTCGTGACCGCTAGTTACAGTCCTTATGTAAGTGTCACAGAGCTGATACGTGGGTTAGGCTGGGATTGTTTGGCCGACAGACGACGTCGTTTTCGTTTAAATTAGTTGGAGAATATGCGAAAAGCTCTAATTTACGAGTACAACGAAATACTTCTTCCGCCATCCTATTTAGGTCGCAATGACAGGAGGGATAAGATTCGAGAGATAAGATGTCATACTGATACATTTATGTATTCTTTCTTTCCTCGTTCTGTTTGGGATTTGAATACTCTAATATAGGAATGGTGCTTAGCACCCTCTGCCACCCACAGTAATTGTGAATTGCAGACTATAGATGTAGATTCCATATACAAATTTATGTATGTGATATATATAAAGATGCACATGGTACATGTTTTGACTACAGCCTGGATCAAAATGTAAAATGACTTTCAATATCTCAGCATCTGATTTCCCCCATCCAGAATCGTTTGGGTATATCAATGTTTAGTTTAATTCTGAAAATGGCTGGTATGCATGATTCACATCAGAAATATAAAAATAGTGTGTGGATTACTCAGCCCTGATTAGACTGGGCAATGCTGGGCAACTCTGCTAGTTGTAGGTGTATAAATATTGCTGGTAATATATATTACTTAAATATAGAGAGTTTTTTTTATTAGATTATGGGCACTTCTGTATGGCAAAGTGTTGAAGAGTGTGATAGGAGATATAAAAATTGTGATATAGCATAATAAGTGCATAGTGTTCAGCAAATTTATTGAATGAGCTGTGAGTAAGAATTTAAATTTTTTTTCTACCCTTTACTCAAGCTTGCTAAAATCAACTAATTAAATACATAAATATCTACATGATCTATAGAGAAAGGGAATAGAAGAGTAATGCCAAAATGATTAAAACTATAGAATAGCGATATACTTTAAATCTTTGAGTTTTGGGGCTATAACTGTATAACTGTAAGTTCTTTTAATATTATATATTGATTAGTAGCAATCTGTTTTGAGATTTTTGAATAATAACCATTAGTTTATTATTTGTTTGAATGGTATTATGCTAAATTTACCAGAGTTCCTTTGTTTCAAGGTATCATCAAGTGATTCCTACTCATGATCTGCAACAGCCTTCCACTTCTGGAATGTGTGAAGATCCTTTTATCAATTCTGATAACCTAATAACCCATCAAAGCATCCAGCCTTATGCTTGTCAAGTGTGTGGTAAAAGATTTAAAGAATTTGGTAAATTTGTAAAACATAAAAGAATTAATACATTTGAGTGGCCTTATATTTGCGAGGTTTGTGGAAAATATATTTCTAATAGTAGTAACCTTACTAAACATAAAAAAATTCAAACAAGTGAGGGGCCTTATGCTTGTGAAGTTTGTGGAAAATATTATTCTAGTAATAGTGTTCTTACACAACATAAAAAAATTCATACAGGTGAGCGTCCTTATGCTTGTGAGGTTTGTGGAAAATGTTTTTCTTTTAATAAGTATCTTAAACAACATAAAACAATTCATACAGGTGAGCGATCTAATGCTTGTGAAGTTTGTGGAAAACATTATTCTAACAATCGTTACCTTACACAACATAAAAAAATTCATACAGGTGAGCGTCCTTATGCTTGTGAGGTTTGTGGAAAATGTTTTTATCTTAATAATCATCTTAAACAACATAAAATAATTCATACAGGTGAGCGTCCTTTTGCTTGTGAGGTTTGTGGAAAATGTTTTTCTCTTAATAAGAATCTTAACCAACATAAAACAATTCATACAGGTGAGCAATCTAATGCTTGTGAAGTTTGTGGAAAATATTATTCTAGCAATAGATACCTTACACAACATAAAAAAAATCATACAAGTGAGCGTCCTTATGTTTGTGAAGTTTGTGGAAAATATTTTTCTAGTAATATTAGTCTTAGAAAACATAAAAAAAATCATACAGGCTAGCGTCCCTATGCTTGTGAAGTTTTCGCAAAATGTTTTTCACTTGATAAGATCCTTAAACAACATAAATCAATTCATACAGGTGAGCGGCCTTATATTTATAAAGTTTGTGTAAAATCATTTAAAAATTGTAGTCACCTTAAAGCAGATAAAATAGTTCATACTAATTAGTGTCCTTACACTAGTGAACTTTGTGGAAAATCATTTAAGGAGTCTTTTAAGTTCAAAATACATAAAAAGCTCATGCAGGTGAGCATCCTTAGGTTTGTTGAAAATTGTTTATACCATCACATAGCTTCATGAAACATAAAATAATGCATAACAAGTAGCAGCCTTATGCTTGAAAATATTCTAGAGAATTGTTTATGATCTGTAGTTACCTAATATTGCATAAAAGTATTTATAGTGATGTGAGGCCATATTCGTTGTAGCTTTTGATTTGGAATGCTCAAAAAAAATTAATGTAAGTAAGGTGTTTGATGTTTGCGAAGGTTGAAGAACATTTTGTAAGAACTAACTGTATAATTCGTATAACAATATGCTGGTGAGGGGTATTATTAAATTGTGGAATTTGTTTATAAAGTAAGGTAAAGTTATAATTAATAACCTATCTAAACTATAAGGCATAATATTATCTATATGGCTAAATAATTATATAGTTGTGGACACAACAGAAAATCCTATCAGTCTTATTAAAAAATCAATGAGATACCATAAGCTAGAATTTTTTATCGCATATATATATATATATATATATGGAAATCTCAAACAGTATAAAATAATCTATATGTTAGTAGCATTGAATTTGTGAAAATTTTAGAAAATTGTTTAGTGGTGTCCCCTAGCCCTGTAAATTATAATTCATTTTTCTTTTATCATTAATCCCATATTGCTGGATATGCTTATCTGCATTTCATCCATTTGTGTTGATCTTTTGCATCTTTAGATGAGATGCTGACTTGAATGCAAGTCCTCCCGGAAGGTACCCGCCACTTGTTCATTTCTTTTTGTAACTGGTCAGCATTTGGTTTCAAACAGTGCCACTGCATGAACGATAGTTCTGTATACATTAGATTTAAGGTGCAGTAGCACCTCCAGGTCAACAAGGAATTCTACGACTTGATGCCACTTCATCCAGGCTACATTGACGCTGTTTCAAATATCTGGGAGTGTCTAACCATCTGACCAGAGTATTGATCCCACTGTATTTGAAGTCAGATGTCTGATACAGAGCTCAGTGCTGTTGATATTGAGAGACCCATCTCTTGGAACCCCACACTCCATGTGCTCGGTCTTCCAGAAATTGACCACATGCTTTGTTTATCGAGGGAACTTTTCCATCATTAGATTTGTTGTTCAAATTCTTTTTGAAGCTCACAGGCGAACATGGTATCATCAGCATAGAGTAATATCCAGGAGTATGGAGGGAGCCATTGTCCAGCAATGGTGTCAAGACATAGGATAAACAGGAGTGGGGACAAAGCTGATTGCAGATGAACACCACCACTGATAGGAACAAGAGTAAGAACTTCCTACAGCACATCAGACAACTGGTGGTAATATGATGTAGTAGCTGGATCCATTTAATTTATACCTCTGGTTCCCCAGGCCACCTCAGTGATTAACAGACTAGATCTCTAGGTACCCTATTGAAAGCCTTTTCAAGATCTAAAATGCTATGTATAGTGCTTTTCTCTGTTCAAGGTGTCTTTCCATCAAAAGTTTTGTGGCATCCCTGTGCCTTTCATGAAACCACACTGATTTGGCGCAATCTTAACTATTCCTGGAAGGCTTTCATCCACAATGTACTCAAACATTTTCACTGTGGTAAAGTAGGTGAATCGTTCGATATTTGGAGCAGTCTACCATATCCCCCTTTCCTTTCCAATGGTGTATTGTAACACTAATGAGCTAACTGTATGGTAAAATCCATCTCTATGAGCAGAAATTCTATTTTGAATTTTGTGAAGATTTATGCACCTTATCTTGTATTGCTTGGTGCTTTAAAGAATCCATCAAGGTGACGCAAAATTTGGTTGCAGTATGTATTGAAAACTATTTACTTAGTAACATAGAACTGTGTTAGTTTTATGGCAAATTGTGTAAAAAATATATTCAGGAAAATATAATAGTGTATTTATACTATCAATAAACTGCTGCATTTCATGTAATACTCAAATTATTGAATATAGATTTTAAGTCAGTTTTTAATTTTTTCAGATAATATTGTATGATACAGGTGTTTTTATTTCTTTTCTTTTTGTAAATTTGAAGTAAATATCTATTAAAAATATCACGATTTCATTTGATGTATGTATTTAACTGATATATATGTAATACAATAATTTAGTGATTTCTTATCAAATGTGAGTTATATTCGCTTTCATTATTGGTTATACTGTATGTGCTGTAATTAAATGACATTTGTCTTTATGTCAACTGCCATAATAAAAATCTTGGAATGTTTAGTTATTGATTTAATGTAAAATGCCCCAGCACATTGTGATGTAATTTTAACTGAATTCCTGATTGATTGTAAGCTGAATCATCAGACTCCAGTCACACAAGCATTCACACATAACTGACGAGCCAGTCGTTTGTGAGTGTGTCGCTCGGAAGTTGAACACAGACTGCGTTGTAGTCACACAGGTGTGCTACAACATACAAAAGATCTGAATAACGTACCTAAAATGGCAAAATAATTTAACTTATATTCGTAAAAGGAGAAAGTAGGCAGGTGATGAAATTACACTTGAAGAATTTCAAATGTGTAATGTATTTAAAATTTGTGGATGAGTGTGTAGGAAAATTGTTCCTGTAGCATGGGCTCCATTGTAATTAAATTTAAGAATTAAATACTGTGATTTGTTTACAAAGTTAGCAACACCAGAAATATGTTAACTGCTATTAAAACATACTGTAGCTCCCTACAAGAACTATTAACATAATAGAACTGTAATTCTATTAGTTACTTCCACTAGACATCATCAAAGAAAAGTCACAGCATATGATGTTATATGAAGTGAGGAAAAATACTGACTGATAATTAAGTAGAAGTAAACAATGTGGACCTATGGCTCTAAAATGTTTCGATTCTATCAGGGTGTAGCTGTAAGTCTTCAGGGACTGTATTACATGCTGATAACAATTGATATGGTTGGTTAATATTTTTAGGAGGGCAGATCGGAAAATAACGCACAATAATTTTTTCCCAAAATCACAAATTATCTTACATATTTAGCCTACTTTTCTACATAGTCAGCAATTTTCTCAACACATTTCTCCCTTCGTCGTACCAGTTTCAATATGTCCTCCTCGTAGAAGTTCATTTGTTGGGAGTATATCTGCGGACTGCTGATTTCACTTCTGCATTGGTTGCAAAATGTTGGTCAGCCAGAAATTTCTTCATGGGACCAGACGGTGCCAGGTTCGGACTGTATGATGCATGCTGGAGCTCCTCCCACCCAAATGTGACGAGTTTCTCACGAACAGGAGCAGCAACATGGGGACATGCATTGTCATAAGAACTTTGACACTATTAGCATTAATGTTGCGGCATTTGTCACGAAGGGCACAACGCAACTTAACTAACGTTTCCTTGTAGGCTGCAGCATTCACAGTGGTTCTTCCTTCAGCAAAGTCTACCAATAACACGCCAAACATGTCACAAACACTTTCTTAGCCAATTGAGTCACTTTGAATCTTTTTCGTACTGGGGAACCAGCATGTTTCCACTCCATAGAGGCCTGCTTGGTTTCGGGCGTGTAGTGGTACGCCCACGAGTCATCTCCAGTGACGATTCCTTTCAGAATGTCGTGCCCTCCTGCTGTGTAATGCGTTAAGTGATCCAAGCTTGTCATCATTCGCTGGCCCTTCTGGTTGTCTGTCAGGTTCTTAGGCACACAGCGAGCACTAACTTTACGGAATTTCAACGAGTCATGAACAATATCATATACTGTACCATAGGAAATGTTGTACGTCTACATAAGGTTCGCAGGTGCACACGCTGGTCCTTCAAGATTGCTGCCTTAATAGCGCGGACATTCTGTGGAGTTGAAACTGTTACCGGCCGCCTGGAGCGTGGCGAATCACTAAGGATGACGCTGCCCTCTTGGAAGAATGCACACCACCACCTGGAGATATTGATACGGTTCAGACAGTCGTCCCTATACACGCCACGGATGTCCCAGTGAATCCCATTTGGCCCACAAATATCGAACTACACTTCGCTGCTCTTCACATGTGGACTACGGTAACATGCGAGCCATGTTTGTTTCATAGTTCACGCTTTCCTGGCTAGAGCTGCACATTAAAACAAAATACCCTCTATAGCGCAAATTTCAAACTATATCGTCATGAAATTTCAACATTCCATCTGCAATACGAGAGGAGAAAAAAACTATTGTACGTTACTTTCCGATCTGCCCTCGTATTAACCTGGTCACTACACAAATCAAGTTAGCCGAAATTCCTCAAATTACCCTCATCACGAACTTCTGTCACGTATATTAACCCTTTCGCGGCTACGAGTGCCGAGCGTCCTGCCTCCCCGGTGGCTGGGGCGAGCGGACCCACCGTGTGCCTGGCCGGCGGGCGGCTGTGTGGTCCGACAACCGCTGCAGGCTACGGCCGCTCTGGGCTAATATCGCGTTCGTAGCCACAGGAATAATTCGGGGCTCGAATACCAATTGTCTAAATAAGTAGTATGACCTTTATTGAGGTATGGCAATAATAAACTAATAACAACATTGCCTGATTTTCCCCAATCAGCATTTACAGTTTCTATTTCTGTGGCGGCAACAGTATATACAATATAATCCAGAATATAATTGGTTTGTATGTCACAAAGAACGAAAATTTTAATGCCAAAACGGCTACGTTTATTTGGTATGTAGTGCTTGAAGCGCAGCCTTCCTTTGAACAGTAGCAGACTTTCGTCGATCACTAGATTCTCAAAGGGTACTACAGCTGCGCATAATTTATTTTTTGTGTGACCTACAATGAGACGTATTTTCACAATAATATCTTGAGATGTGGTGGAATTGACACTGAAGTGCAACAAACGCAGGATCAACTAGTACCGGTCCCTGGCCATTATGTTAGAAAATATTGGTGTTTTAAGCAAAGAATCTTTCGACCAATATTCATTTACTTCTAACTTCTTACTTCTAGGCATAAGCAGAGAACACGCCAGGAAGCAATAAAATTCTGCTGTCTCTATAAGCTTCCAGCGTGCTTATATACTGGGTGCAGTCGTCATTTTTTCAGTTTATAATAATTATTGATCTGTGTACAGATGGCAGAAACAAATTCCATGTACATGAAGTACAAAAAGAAATCTAAATGACTTGCTGACTCTTCGAAGTCTACTTTCAACCCGCTAAATGTGTTCACATAACGGTGTCGTTTCGTCACAGGATGATTCTCCGACCATTCATACTTTCTTTTTCCCGACGAAGTTTCACTTACTTCATTTCCTTTTCCGTCTTCAGTGGAAGGATCTTCTGTTCGTGATCTCGTGGTTTCAGCATTACATCCAGACGTATCCAACTCTTCGTCGGAAGAAAGCTCTGAAGTATCACTACAATCTTCGTCGCTACTATTCATGAGGATATCCATGATTTCCTTGTCCGATATACTGCGTTCCGACATGGCAAAGGCTACAGATACGAACGCTGTCATCTCACCAGAAGAAAAAACAGAACTGGCCGAATGTTAGACTCGTAAGCAGTAAGCGCCCAGGGGAGGTGAAAACTAAAGTGTTATCCTACAGAAAGTCTAGAGTATAACAGTGTTCTCAGAAATTCTCAGCATTCTCAGAAATGCATTCGACAGCAATTAGCCGTTTACCTGCTTCCGAGCTTGGGCGTATATGTATGCCGTTAGCCGTCAGGACTTCCCGCCTGCCGGGCGTATATGTATGCCGTTAGCCGTCTGGTCTTCCCGTCAGCGGGGCATACATGTACGCCCGTAGCCGTCTGGTCTTTCTAGTGGCAGGGCATACATGTATGCCCTTAGCCGTGAAAGGGTTAAGAGTATTTTAATTGTCAAGTCAGCATTTTAAATGAAGCCGGCAAAGAGCGTCAGAACTGTTCAAAGGTACCATAAGCAAAATATTTCTAAACTCGATGATGACTTTGAAATATATTCCATTATTCACCATACTTTTCACGTACACCAGATACTGTAAAATATGCCTAGTCGTTTCAGAAGATAATGGAGAAAAAATCATAATTCAGAAGTAGAAATCGTCATTAAT
Source organism: Vandiemenella viatica (assembly GCA_031002005.1). Lineage (NCBI taxonomy): Eukaryota > Metazoa > Arthropoda > Insecta > Orthoptera > Morabidae > Vandiemenella > Vandiemenella viatica. The sequence goes on from JARYHS010006964.1 coordinate 2,527,484, forward strand.
GGTTGCTTGCAAACTTCATGAAAAATGTAGCCATAGAAGATAATCATAAAGGTTTCACAGATAGTTAATTTTCAAATATTCATGCTAATCATCAAAAAATGCGTGAAAGTTTTGGATATTTTTTTTTTCTATAGAAGCTTTGTGTATCTATAAATTTTGACAGGTACCATTTACTAGCAAAAAAGAGGAAGGAAGAAAAGAAGTGGTTATTGTACTGTAGGAAAGTGAACCCCGCACTTTCCTATTTACTGGACACAGCTGTTGCTATGTTCCCATGCATTCGCAGGTATTTTTTATATATGGCTTTACACCTCGTCGATTTCAAGGTCATTAGATGCGGAATAGAACTAGGGCAAGGAACGGGAAGGAATTCGGCCATGGCCTTTTTATGGAAGGATTCGGGCATTCGCTGATTCGCCTGGAGTGATTTGGGGAAACTATGGGAAACCCAAATCTGGATGCCCGGACGGGGATTCGAACCGGCTTCCTCCAGAACTCCACTATAACGAACGGCTTTAGCGTGACTCGTTATAAAATACTCCACCTAGCATCTAACTGGCGCTTCAAACAAAACTATGACTAAAACAGTTGCTGCAAACACAGACGTAATTTATTTGTGCAGTGTGCGCTCAGTGTTGAAGTTGGTACTCCTGTTAACGGCGGCCTAGCGACATGAATGCTGGCCGTCCAGTGGACGCGTATTCTCGCGAAAAATGTTCGCGTGAACTGTGTTGGCGCGAGAACACCCCGTCCACTGAAAGCAGATCCGCGCGATTCTTTCGCCAGTTCTTTGTTGTTGTTTGTGCCAGAAAGAACAGTAATATTGCCTTTCTCTCAGTTGTTGGAATTATACGCATTAGAATCAATGTCTTGCAAGAGGAACAACAAAAATGAGAAAGCAATGGATAAGAAATATTGTCGCCAAAAGAAAGGATTTTTCCATCTGGTTGAAACAGTGCCACTGTTTTGAGACTTCTCTACCATTTCTGGATTTTTCTTCCAAATATTTTCGTAAGCAAAGGTATCCCCCAACCCTTTCTATTTCTTCTTGATGTCAGTGACTGTAACAAAAGAAATAAGAACAAAACTCCTTAGTATATATTTGTTTAGTTTTTTTTAATGGAAAAAGAATAAATGTAAATTCCCAAGTATAGGTTCCAGATCGGCTAAATTTCCAGGCTCACATCCTCTCTTCGGCGAAACACTCAGTAAAAACCAGTGTAAAATAAAGAGATGAATTTTTTTTAAGAAAAAATAATAATTTTAAATAGATTGAGAGAAATATATGTATATAACTATAATGAGATGTGTTACCAAAGGCAAAGAAATGCAGTATTCTAGTCAAAAGATCTGCAACTTAAGATATTTAAATCTTATAAGCAATTAACTATTTAACTTTCTATTAAAATTCAGTTTTTTTTTTTTTTTTTAATGTCGTCAGTCTTTCGACTGGTTTGATGCAATCCTCCATCCCTTCCTATCCTGTGCTAACCTCTTCATTTCTACATATCCCTTACAACCCACATCTTCAATTATCTGTTTCATATATTCTAATCTCTTTCTTCCTCTACAGTTCTTACCTTCCACTGTTCCCTCCACAAGCAAATTAACAAATCCAGCATGTCTCAAAATATGACCTACCAGCCTATCTCTTCTTTCTGTAAGCTTCTTCCATAAACTTCTGTTCTCACCAATCATTTCCAAAAGTCGTTCATTTCTTACTTTGTCTGTCCACCTAATTTTCAGCATTCTTTTGTAGCACCAAATTTCAAATGCTTCAATTTTCTTTCTTTCCGGTATTCCTAAGGTCCATGTTTCGCTACCGTAAAGTGCTGTACTCCACACATAGAGTTTTAAAAAGTTCTTTCTAATTCCTAGATCAATATTTGAAACTAAAAGATTTCTCTTTTTCATGAAGGCTCTTTTTGCTAGTGCTATTCTGCTTTTAACATCATTCCTGCTTCGGCCATCGGTTGTAATTTTGCTTCCCAAGTAACAGAACTCACTTACTTCTCCTATTGCATCCGATCCTATTTTTATATTTAATCTACTAG